>AWOL01S0014499.1:122701-178781 GCA_000715115.1 Nicotiana otophora
CACACACACACAACAAACCCCCTTCCATTTCTCAGAAGCTGTGAAAGAATCTGTGGTAGGCAGGCATGGTAGGTTGTCATGCATAGCACATAGCAAGGTGCTATCTTCTGTTTGTAAGTTTTGTGCGTCTTTGAAGCCAGTTGTTTTTTCAAGTTGTATGCATTTTAACAGGTTTATTTCCTAAGGTTCTTTACGACTGAAATAAAATAGTAAATGTAGATTCATCTTGCTAAGGTTCACTTGTTGGATATTCCTATTACTATTTTTCTGCTGCATCATTGGACAAATTTTTCTTAACTCTCTATTACCAAGTCCTCTTTCTGTGATTAATAAAGCAATTGAAGAAGATAGGTTTGATATCCCAGACGTTCCTATGGAGGATGACTAGATTTTTGATCAGCGACCTCTATGAGTGGTAAGATATTAATTGCTGTAAATGTGATTCTCATTTTATCGTTTATATACGCACGAAGCTCCAGCAAATACCACAGTCTAAGAAGTGTACCTTTACTTTTTCCTATGAAGTATGTGATGCTATATTAGCAGTTTCCGGATTCAGTATGGACAGAGACAGAGCTGTGCCACATGATATACATGAGCATTCCTGTGTGGGCTGTTGAAGTTGGGAGTTTTGACTAGAGATGTTGCAATATATTCTTTCATGATATTTATAATTTTTGGCCATGTCTTCATCAGCTTATGCCTAAATAGGTATATGCGACGAACCTCGAAAGTGTAATTGCCTGGGTTTTCAAATTTTAGTGTACCATGTAATAGCCCCATGACTTTAAAAGTTTGAGAATCCCAAGTAGAGATGTGCTCTTTTGGTAAACAGTAGCAAAACAGATTGAACTTATATTTACAAGAAACAAAGCATATACAGGAGTTGAATTAAATTTATCCCCTAGGCTTTGCTTTACAACTTGTTTGGATGGTTGTTACCTATTGTATTGTATCATATTTTTACTTTAAATACAATTGGTACTTAAATTTTATTGTATCGTATCGTTAAATTCGTCGTTACGTAATGACGAAAAGTGCCACTTTATGGAACGATGGATTTGGTGTGGTGGCGTTGTTGCCTTGCCTTTTTTCTCTCATTTTGTCCTTGCTTATTATTAAATAATCGTGATTTATCTTTTACCTTACTCTTTTATACAGTATAATAATTCTACTATGTATCTTATATTTTCTTAGTAATATTGTAAGTTTATTTTTCATATTATTGGTGCGTAACATCATGACACGACAACAACCGATATAATATATACAAATGTTGTATTCATCAAACAATATAATATAATACAGCACGATGCATTACAACAATCCAAACAAGCTGTTAGATATCAAGTACCTCATCTGTATAAATAACATTTTTTTCTCCAATATTTTTCTGTGTTTGATTGGTGAAAGAAACTTATTAGGTCTAGTACTGTTACTGAGGTTCTATATACTAGTGTACAAAATACTTTTTTGTACCTTAGCTTCACTAAAATAAGTGATTGTTGTAGAAGTAACTGTAACAAAGTTGACCTTTATTTGAATTTGATGTTCTTAGCAAAGTTATGCGTAATTTTATCCATCAAACTTTAGACAAATAAAAAAAAATAAACTAACGGAAAAAAATAAAAAAATAAATCTGTAGTTCTGTCTTTGAATCGAATTTGACGTTTTCTTTAATTGTGATTTTCTTTGAGGTTAGTTTGTGCACATTTTAACTAACTATGAACACACATTGACTAATATATGAGTACCTGTTATCAGACAAAATACCAATTGAGTGCCTGCTATCAAATAGAATTTACCTAGTGTCATCTCAGCTTGGTTAAACGCGTATGGTAGTTTTAATGTCTTAAATGAAATAAGTTTAGCACCGTCAAAACTGTTAACATTTGTAAATAAGTTAATTCGTACTCTATCTGTTATTTGTATTAAAATGTACTAAAAAGGGTCAAAAGATTGAAACAAATGCCATAATGATAAATCAAAGTGCAACAACAACAACAACAACAACAACCCAGTATAATCCCACTAGTGGGGTCTGGGAAGGGTAGTGTGTACGCAGACCTTACCCCTACCCTGGGGTAGAGAGGCTGTTTCCAAATGACCCTCGGCATCCTTCCCTCCAAGAACTCCCCACCTTGCTCTTGGGGTGACTCGAACTCACAACCTCTTGGTTGGAAGTGGAGGGTGCTTACCATCAGAGCAACCCACCTTGTCAAAATGTAGAAGAAATTGAAGGGCTTAATCTTCGACAACAAAGAGGAGAGACATTACAAAAACTCAAGATTAACAATATCCCTTTAAAGAAAGTATCTATTTATTAATTGTTACTAAAAGATAAATAATTTTCAAACCAATTTACACAGTCAAAAGTTCTCTTCACCCTGATATTGGATTAAATATAATTATGAAATTCGATTGCTATTTTCTGATAATTTTACAACTAAAAAATGCTTGAGTTTTAATCATATTTTATATATCTAGTACGTAGAATAAGAATACTTGAATTTCACTTTTCTGATATTTCATGTGCATTTTGATAGTTAAATCAGAGTCATATTTCTATGGTTCAGACTTCAGATATTAGAGTGAGTTTTGATACCTAAAACCAAACGAGGGGGTTGGCGGCTTAAAAAAAAAAAGGAAGAAGGAAAAATGAAAACAGAATCAATCGCCCAACAATTGGGCAATGGGCCTCATGCCATTAACGAAGAAAAACGCATTTTAGTTCAGAAAACGAGAAAAAAAGCCAAAAAAGTTGTTCAATAACAGCCGCTCTCTCCAAACTGGAGCAATCTAAGAAGCAAATGATACAGTTTTAAGGTGTTTACACGGGGTAAAGTGTTGATAACTGATGTCGTTGTTCCTCAGTTGTAATTCCTCAATCAGCAGAAACCGAACCAACAAATGGTAAATTCTATTTTGTCTCATTAGTTTAATGTTTATGGATACGTGATTGTTGTGAACTTGTGATTACTGATTGCGAGTAAAAGAAATAAGGGAACAATTATAAGAAGCTAAAATGGAAGTTCGTGTGATTGTAACCTCAATTTATGGAGCCGAGAGCCGAGAGCTGACATGCTCCAGCTAGAAATTCTTTTTAAGTTTTAACTGACTCTAACAAACTAGAAATCAAACAGATTATAGGGGATTCTATTTGTTCAGCTTTGTTGCAAGAGTTTAAGTTATATGCCCTGACAGTGTAAAGATATTTTACATTATCAGTGTACTTTCACCTTATAGAAGATTGCTTTCCATTTTCTTAAGGTTACTAATTTATGTTTGTGTAGAGAGCTACCTGCTGTTGCCTTTTAAGTGACTTCATTGTGTAAATCTTTTTTATTCCGTCAGTTCATAGAGTTTATATACTTGTTGGCTGTTGCAATGGAGAAAACTTGAATTACACATTGCTGAAAAAGTTTAAGCAGCCATTTCCTTGTGTGAGCCCACCTAGTACCCGTTGATTCTCCCTTATCATCACCAGAAGGACACTTGGTTACGTCACAAGTCTAACATAATCGGGGAATAGAGGTCAATCAATCCATTTCTAACTTGAGGTTAACCTAATGCATTCTGAAATTGAAAATGAAAGATTCACCTTGCATATCTCAACAAGTTCGATTGTAGCTGATGGTATAAGTCATGTGTCAGCCTATTGCCTGTTTAGGTTTGGCTCTAGGGTTGTGTGAGTTCTAAAGTTTTACGTCTTCTCCCAAGTTGATGTATAGTTTGCATTATTTTCAAGTGGGTCAGCTTCTTGTATAAGTGCTTATTGTTTTCTAGAAAGCTATTATTGACACATATTTACTGAATTTTTGACCATAAGGTCCTGTGAATGTGATCATTGCCCGTAGTAACTTGCATGGCCATATTGCCACCATGAATTTGAGCTGCTTTAGACAAATTATGCCCACCTCTTAGTGGTTCGAACAATTTGGATGGTCACGGGGGAATTTGACACCCGTGGACACCATTCAGTGTCACGCTCTCTTGAATTGCCTCTGCATCAACCTCCCCAATATTTTCTGCTATCCCCTCCTTCATTGGCATTGAGGGGTTTTTGCTTGCATCGATAAAGTATTTCTAACTTCTATTCTCTTGGTCGATTGTATGTTAGGTTACAGAAAGTTGAAAAGGTCTGTAAGTGGAAGACTCGATAGTATGGAAATATGGCTGAGGAACCGTTGTGTTAGGTGCTTGGTGTTCAGATTTGTTATTGGAGGGTAATTGGACTATGGAGTAGAAGTTTGCTAATCCCATTGATAGATTCCTCGTGCTACTTTGCTCCTTCTTACGATCTGTTAGAATTGTTGGATTAGATATCCTTATCATTTTTATAGGTACTTTTGGGTTAAATATCCTAGGCATTAGCAGTGTTGTGAAGAGCGTGAAGCGAGGAAAAGCGACAAGCCCCTTTTCGCTTAAAGCGAGAAGCGAAGCGTTCGCTTTTTTGAAGTGAAGCGGAATTTTTAAAAAAAATATTACTGTAAAATAAATACTGCATAGACAACACATGTAACTGTAGGCAAATGTTCAATACTTCAATGTAAAAACTAAAGAGTAACATCAATTAAAGCACACAATGAGCATCCTATTCTTCTATAAGATTGTCAAATTCTTGTATTCCACTATCATTATTATATTGCTCGTCATCTTCTTCAACTTCTTCTTCTTCATCAACTACGAAAAAGAGCAGTATAACTGAAACGAAAAAATGGGCAGCATTTCAGCATTTTTATCAGTGAAATAGTGCAAGAAAATGAAGAAGAAGAAGAAGAGGAGAAAAATGAGAAAGAAGAACTGAAAGGGAAAAAAAAAATTCGCCAGCATTTCGCTGCTATTTGGACACTGAAACATTGAAAGAAAAAGAAAAAGAAGAAGGAGGAGGAGGAAGAAGAAATCACATACCTGGGACCAAACTTGATGATCTTGAAGTTGAAAAGTGTAGAAAATTTGAACCCTAGGTTGCCTCTGTTGTTCTCTGTTGCTGCTGGCTCGATGGTCTTTTAAAAAAAGACAGCCTTTTTAATTAAATACGTTGGCAACCCAGTTATAAAGAGAAGCGCTCGCTTCTTAGGCTTCGCATCGCTTCATTGCTTCTCGCTTTTCCAGGAGAAGCGAACACTTTTGTAAATCTGCTACGCTTCAGTTAAGAGAAGCGCAGATGCCTCGCCTCGCTTCGCTTCTCGCTTTAAGAGAGGAAGCACTCGCTTTTTACAACACTGGGCGTTAGTCTCTAATTAAAACAGGAATTGGATTCACATGAATGAAGGGTTTTTTTAATGAGCATGTAAGACCTCAGTTCTTCAAACTTCTATAGATAAGCTTCCACGTCATTGGCCTACTGAGCTCACTGAATTTGTCAATCTCTATCCAGAAATCTAGTGTTTCCGGACATTCTATAAACATCACAAATGATGTCTTCGTACAAATTACCCACCATAATCTATCATAGAACTGTCAAACTATCGGTGGATCCCCCCTTTTATATCTATCCGGATATAGCTTATCTTCATAGTATTAGGTACTTGATGAATCTCAAAGTATTTTATTGCCTAATCCACGGGGTTGAGAATTTTGTCTCTAGGGGTTTACAGCTGAAAACTTCTTTACCATGGTATTATGAAGTTGCAGAGTAGGTGTGACAGTGCTAACTATTGCTGTGTTATTAGGAGGTGGTTAGCCCTGATGGGAGTTAGGAGCTGCTGCATCCCCCTCTTGATGCTAAAAAATCTTTTGGTGTCAGGCAAGGGTGCATTTTACTTTTGTTTTGCATCATTTTTTAAATCATGCACACCGCTTCACAATGACTACCCCACCTCAGTCTCATAATTAAGACATTACTATATCTGTTACAGCTTTATTTTGTTCCTTAAGCAATTGTGCCCTTGTCCCCGCCTCATAGGATAGAAATAGACTTTTGCTTTTTCATCCTCGCTTTCTCATTTATGTATATTATTAATATACGTTCTTAGATCTTTTTAGCATGCATAAGGTATGGGTCCTCATGTTCTTTGGTCTTCCTTCTCTTTCAAATATCTTTTAAAGAGAATATGCTACTCTTTCCCTTTGAGTATTTTTGATATACTGTAACTTGATTATATATCAAACACCCAACTAAATTTTATTCTTTCAAATATCTTAACATTTATTATGTCACCTCACTCAGAGCTTGTTCCTAAAGAAACAAAGATATATTTTTTTCTTTCTCCTTTCATATACATGATATGAAATTAAGGTTTGAAATGGCTCTAGTCAATATTTGTTAATACATGAGGCGCATCACGCTTTCGTTGTAATTGTTATTAGGATTCATATTAACAAGCCATTAAATAGATGTGCTTTTCTTGTTTCTGTTAGATATTCGTTGAAGGAGTACATTGTTCTCTCCTTGTTTGGTTTGGGACAATTCTCATCTCATGAGCTAGCTTTTGAGATTGAATTAGGCCCAAGGTCCATTTTCTTTACATGATATTAGAGCCAAGCTCATCTTTATTGTTGTGTTTCTCAATGTTGGGCCCCCATGTTATGTTATCCACAATGTTCAGGCCTGGGGCATAGGTGGAGGGGGCAGTGTCAGAATTTTCCATATTAGTTGAGAGAAAGGACTGTTGTCTCCTTTTATGGGCTTGGGCAATTCTCATAGCTAGCTTTTGGGGTTAAGATAGGCCTAAACTCCATTTTTTGAAGATTCAATTCATTCTTGAGTGAATCACATGCCATGAAACAATGCCATATGGGTAGTTGGTTACCATATTGGCTTCTGCCTCCAAATGATAGTGGCTATGTTACAACATTATGAATGAGAGAAATTCCACCTTCAGAAAATTTGGCTTTTTTATCTTTAGTCACACATAGTATCACATGTGCTGATTTTATCGGCTTTGGTCCTGTAATTATTTGTGGGTCATGCTATCTTTTGGAACCAAGTTTGTTTGGAGCTCCATTCAGACCAAATAGCTGCTTTTCTAAAGCTGAAGCTGATGAATAAAGTAAGTTTCCCATGATAGTAGTAGGATCAGAATTAGAAGTAGAACTGGGTGCTAGAATTAGGAACAAATATTAGGTTTAGGATTTAGACCAGTGTGGGTTGCTCTGATGGTAAGCACCCTCCACTTCCAACCAAGAGGTTGTGAGTTCGAGTCACCCCAAGAGCAAGGTGGGGAGTTCTTGGAGGGAAGGATGCCGAGGGTCATTTGGAAACAGCCTCTCTACCCCAGGGTAGGGGTAAGGTCTGCGTACACACTACCCTCCCCAGACCCCACTAGTGGGATTATACTGGGTTGTTGTTGTTGTTGTTGTTGTTACTACAAGGACTTGGATTAGGACTTAGATTAGAATAAGGACTACGTCTATGGTTTGGGTTAAATTGGGATCCTAATTCTTTACTTGCTCCTATATTAGCTTTAGGATTTAGACCACAAGGACTTGAATTAGGAGTTAGATCAGAAGTAGGACTAGGTCTAAGGTGGTGGATTGAATTGGAATCCTACTTCTCTGCTTACTCTCAAATTCTCATTCCACTCTAACCTAATACTTGTTTTAACCTAGTTTCTTGCTCTAGTCCAAATCTTTTATATACCAATCCAAATTTAGCTCCTAATGAAAATGTTTTTAAGTAACGACATGACGGCATCTATAACTTCTTACTTGATGAAGGTGTACAATATCCATTTGGTCAACAACATGGAAAATGGAGGTACGTAAGAGGTACTTTTTTACATGGTATGCAATGTCGAGAGCAATTTTAACAACTCAACGACCTTACTTGAGTTCAAAGCCAATTTTAACAACCCAAGAAGAAGGAGATGCATAGTGGTCAATTGGTGTTCACGTGTAAAAATCATGATGAACGAGTGGATCACCTATTGTAAGTTTGCAACAAAACTATGAGCCATGTTCTTCATTTTCAACATCCATTGTTTTTTTCTCGAGAAAAAAGTACTGGTGAGTTGGAGATTGGATAAGCTAAATGTGATAGGAGAAAGTTATGGAGAACCGCTCTGTGCAATAAATTTCTAGAAATGCAGAGAGAGAGGAGTATGATAACGTTTGAGGGAACTGGACATTCATTGTTAAATTATAATCCTCTGTTTTTCCTAGTGCTCTTTTGGTCTAAACAAAAAGTTCGTTACTGTATAGACGATTAGCTTGGTTCTTGGGGAGCTTATGCATCCTTCTATTTAATGTTTTTATAATAAACCTAACACCATGTTGGTGTATATTAATTAAGTTTTTTGAGTTTTCTGATTATCATCAAAAGTCAAATCACTTTATGTCTCTTAACTATAAATAGAGCAGTTATCTCTTTCCCGAAAAGAAAAAAAAAATGACAGAGGCTTCCACAGGCCATAGAAAGAAGAAGCGCACTAGGAGAAGAAGAAAACAAGAAATGGAGGCTTAGCAGCAGAACGTGATTCTCTATTTTCCGCAATAGAGAAAAGAAAAGAAATAGAGGAAAAAAAAGATGCAGGCAGTCTAATGTTTGCCAAAAGAAAAAAATAAAGAAAGGAATTAGAAGAAAGAAGAATTCTGTGATGATCTCTCTTTCCTACATTTCTTCCGATTGAGATCGTTGATGATCTTCTCAGGTTGTTTGTTCTCTATTGTCTTCTCAAGTCTCATGAGTATGTCTCTTTTGCTACTGCAGAAGATTTCCTTTTCCTTTCCTGGATCCTAACCCCCCCCACCACATCTTCCAACCCCCCTTTTTTGGCTTGAAGATGCGCATGCTAAAGGCCTTGTGCCTTAACCCAGGTGTGCGCTTGATAATCGCTTATGCAGCACCTCGACTGAAGTCTGGTGAGGCGCCAATTCTGCTCTGTCAGTTGCCTCAGCACCTGTTGGAGGCATGTTGAAAATGTTCAAAGTGTTAAGTTCTAATTTAGCAACGTCCTATATTGAACAAATATTATATTGTATTTTGTTTGAGACCTATAAGTATGTTTATTCATCAAATTCTCTTGTCATCAATACACGTCTTTTTCTTATTCTTCACAAGTAGTTTAGATATACATGTGCTACTGGAACTTGTTTTCATGACCATTTTCCATAGGGGTTTAGTAGTATAGGTGGGATGTTTTATTGAATAGGCTTCGTAAGTTTCTATATTGTTCATTCGGACATGTTCCCTTGGTGCTGTAGTGTCTTTGCTTTTGTTTCTGCATTGACAACTTGTGTTTGCTGATGAAAAAATGAAACCTAAACAATTGTCTTGTCTGGGATGATATGTTTGGCTTACAACATATAGTATAGCTATCAGATCGGACCCTCGTTGTATCGAAGGAGGTTTAATCTAATCCGTTTTGGGAAAAAATTTACTCTGTACAATGTCCACTTAACACATGCGGATTTCGAAATGCTGGCAAAGGAGTTCAGCCGTTGGGCTTATATCGTGCATTCTAATACATTGGCACCTTTGGTTTTTTCATTTTCAATTTTAATGTCCCCAGCCGCCTTTCTCCCACTCCCCCTGGCCCGGCCCTTTTCTCTCTAAGGCATCTAAAACTTTCAAAAAGGAAAAAGAAAGAAAAGAAAACACAGATGTCCAAATTTTGTGTTATGTTTAGTTCAACAGTCTGCTACCGCATCTCCCTGCTTCGAGCATCGGCTATGCAGTGACATTGTTTTTCTGAAGTATTGAATAGGTAAAGCTTAGTAGTCCTTAGGTCATTATCATTGGTATATTTAGTCAATTTTTGAATGCCTTCATGATTTTGTTGAATCCAGTGATTTGGGAACTGTTTCATAGGCTATCATTCAAATATTCTAACACGGGATTTTGGAGAAGTTGATTGATTTTGTGTCTGTTTCTGATTATTGAGTTTTGAGATGTTACCTACTGCTGTCTTTGTAGATTTCTTCTAGTGAAAGGAATAAATGAATGGTGAAATTTTTAAGTGTTGGGATATATTTGCCTGTGTCTTTAACATCTAGGAATTTAGAGACTCAGATTGGTATTAAATCGAGGTCTAGGAGTTCAACGGAAAGTATGCATTTGCATTAACCTAAAGTCTATAGATAGTTCAATTTGCTAAATTGTGTATGTGTTTAGAATATCAATTAGTAGAATCTTGTAAAGTCTTGCCAAAGTTTAAATCGTTAATCGCAACAAGATATAAGTTTTAAAGAAAGAAGGTGGAAAGTAAGTTTTGGGTGACTAGCTGCTATCCTGAAGATTAAGACAATTTTTTCTGAGAAGTTTGTGAAGATTAATACAATAATTAATAAAAATGTCATCACTTGGAATTGAAAATTTTCATTTGAGTCGAGTCAAAGCAGTCGTTTTGGTTTTAGCTTATCAAAAGCAAAAAGACAAAGACATCAAAACCATGTAGTTTGAGCCTAAAAGAATTTGCTTAGGTGGAAACTAAAATGACAGTCTTGCCTTCAAGTTATTAAGAATATACAGTATGTTTTCTACACAAATCATAAAGAATATTTAGGCATTTATGGTAGCCTTGAGGTCGCTTGTCTGAAATCTTGGGTCCTGTCTTTTGGGTCCGTCTCTGATAGCAATATTCTTATTATTCCCTATATGGTCATGGTTTCTGATATTCTTTTCCATTTTTCGCTTCAGTTATCAATTGAAACAGGCATATCTCTGGTTTGTTAGATGCCACGTCCAAGATTTTATTCCCTACTCAATATTATCATATCTAAATATGGGCTATCCAGATGTACACATGTGCAATCCACATGTCTTCTCATATAAAACATAGACACATCAAAGACTTAGTTTGCTTTCTTTGCAACATTTTATATCTGTTCTTTAAGCTGTGTAAGGTAGGTGGCTCAAAGAGATCATTTTTTCCCTTCCTATAATTGAATATTTGTTCAGGATTGTGAGTGTTGGCAGTCATGTGGGTGAGGCATGCAATGATGTCAAAACATTATTGTAGGATGGTATCCCCAAAAAGCTGATGTTTATGTGAGTGAGATGGACCAATAAGAGGACGACAAACATCAGTAGCCTCTCTACTGAAAGGGGCCCTCAAAAGTTTTACCTTTAAGATTTGTATCAAACTCTATATCACCATTGGTTCCTTTGGGGACCCTTCTTCATTGGTGTTGACACGTTTTATTGACCCCTTGACTTAATCTTCTTCTGGCTTTTTGAAAGGATATTGGTTTTGTTGGTTCAATTGTTTCGGCTGAAAATGCCTTTCATAAATTCTGTTTTCACAAAATCCAAGCTATGCTGTCTTTTCCTTTAGCATTTTGGAGTTCTTGGAACCTTCTTAATTAAAAGGGTGAAATAGGTTCTTGTGGGCCATTTTAAAATCTGTATTATGTGGGTGCTAGAGAATTCTGATTTAGAGCATATCAATATTTTTTACTACGTGATAGTAGTAGTATTTTCAAAAAAAGGTGCTTTTTTATCTGATTCCTAGCCTCAACACTCTCTTTTTCATTTTTCCTTTTGGTTCACGTGCTTTTTCTTGATGTTGAACTAGGTATCCAACAGACAAAAGTAGTTTTAACTCATAAATTGACTTAGAGGAATGAATAATTAACAGATCTTGGCCTCTTTGGGAACTTGAAAAGCCAAGATGATGTAAACAGTGATTTTGTATAATGAAGTCAGTTACTCCATTATTCATAGTGAATCCTGGGAAAGTTCTGGATCTTCCAGTCTGGAATTTCCCTACTGGTTCTGGAAGTTCCAGAAGAGTCGCAAAGTTTCATTGCGGCAGGTCAAAGCATATATGCAAAGTCTGGAGTTTCTTGTTTAAGTATGACATAAGCACATGTTTGAAGATTCTTGGTTTATAGATTGTAGTTGGTTCAAACTTTGCAATTGTGAGCTGTATAAAACTGAAGAAAAGGAAAATTTGCTTTTGGTGACTTCATTTCAGTAGCTCTGCAGCCACTGCCTTGGTTGGTAGCAATGCAGAATTTGCGCATTGCCAAAGACTTTCTCTTGGCTGATAATTTGCAGACAAAATCCCTGAAATTTGGTCATGATGTCAAAGTAGTGAGATGCAGTATATGCAAGCTTCTGATTGTCATTGCTGACTACAGAAAGATTTGTAGAATGGAAGAGGCAGAGATGATGTTTGCATACTTTTCTAATTTGGGTCTAAAGAAATTGTAGAAAATGAGCATATCTGTTTTGTAACATAAGGGATGAAGGGTGATTAACCAGCCACCAATTCAGCAAGCTAAGTGGCAAAAAGTTAGTTACTACTAAGATCTGATTATTTACTGCCAACCCAACAATAGATATTACCCGTTAAAATTTCTCTCTTTTGGTGAAAGAAGTATTTGAACCTTCTTTGTCATATTCAAACAAATAGCTTAGGCGTTAAGCAGCCAGTGGTGGGACACATTTATTCAAAGGTGATCAAGTGAATCCTCTAAGTCAAAATATCGTTGTTGATAGCAATATCTCATTTTACGTACATATACTTATTGTTGAATCTCATTATATATAACATTCTAAGCAAATCTGAAATTTGGCAAAACACATGAGAGATGTGGGATAGCAACCATTAGAACCTTGTTACGCGTGATGTGCGGGTTGAGGTCTAAAACTGACAATACCATAAGTGAATTGGGCTATTACATATGGTATGTGAGCCATTTCGCGTGCAACTTTGGCCGATGGTGGGGCAAATATGGATTTAGGCAAACACCACATATTTGAGAGATATGATGATGGGGTAAATCTCACAAAGGACCTCGAGTCCCTAAAGGGGAGGGTACTGAAATGTAAAATCATTGGTAAATCTTACATCGACAAAAAATTAAAGAAATATTAGATATATAAGGAATCAAGTCTTAGATCTTAATGATATGTTGTTAAAGCAATGCGATCTAGACGCAAAGCAGACAATATCACTAATAGATTGGTTATTACATTTAATAACACAAGAAAAAGCTTCCACTTTAGTGAAAACATGTCCGACTCCAGTCATAGGCTGTATACTTGTACCAAGTACATGATTGTGACAGTATACATATTTCATTTAGGAAAAGAGAAAAAACATCTTGTTTATAAGAGAAAATTTTGTCACTTAATAGGATTCATGAATTATGCAGTATGTAATTGTATTGTATTAATCCAATGAACTAACTTTTGTTGAACCTTAGAATGTCGACATGTGTATTAGGGTGTGCATTTTATTATTTGTTAGTGGGCATTGAGCACACGCGAGACTGAATAAATTTTGTTATCTGCTTATCCCTCTAGTCCAAAAAAACCTGTTTCAAAAGCCATAACAGAAGCTTTATTACTCAGTATGTGCGCATAATAACAAGGTGGAAATCTAGTTATACAGCAAAAAAGCTCTATCCCTTTTATTTAAAATGTTACTTAGATAATGCCACAGCAGCAGACAAACTTAAAAAAAAGGGATTAAAAAAAGAACGATACTTAATTATTCAGCTAAGTTATTGTCTCAGAACATTGGTGGAATTAGCATTTATGAAGAGGAAACATCAAACCATTTATGTTTAAAAATGACGCCTAATATTTTCTATTACTTCTTACTCCCATTAACAAGAAGTTGAGTCAAAGGCAGAAGCAAATTCAAAATTTAAATTTGGTTCGAGTTAAATATTTTTAGCATTGAACTCATTGTGCTTTTAAAATCTGGGTTCAAATGTAGTATGTGTTGAGATTTTAGAGTGTTTTCACATATATATCGATGATGCACATTGAAAATACTGAGTTCGGATGAACATATTATCGTACAAGTTAACTACCCTTCAACTAACTATGCACTTTACAAAATGATATCTTTGGAATGTTTAGCACATCAAAAGTTGATAATATATGCTATAAATTACAGTAATATGTTGCGATTTGAACCTTGAACGTTCTTGTCTACTTTATATCGTGCAACTAAAATCCTGAAATAGTTTTATCACTTACTCTTATAATAATAGGTTTAATGTATGCATTTACATACAAAATAGCAATGGTATGAATATTTTGACGTTAGTTAGTTGGGTTAGGACCAAATACTGTGATTATTTTAAATGTGAGGAAGAAGAACACATCATGATATCCGTCATGCTCCATAGTTTTAGAAGCCAAAGGTAATGACATTTTTATTATATTATAAAGAGTTGAATATTAAACTTTTTCTTCCTTTTCCCCATATTTTAATGTCAAAATAATTTGAATACATAGCATATGTAATGTTGTATATCCAGTGGATATGCAGGTAAAGACTAGGTGTGGAGTGACCAATCATAAGCAAAATATTCCAGGCATTTTGGGCATCTACTCTGGATCAATGGACACCTGCCTTCCTCTTTTGCCACACAAAATTGCTTACTATTTTTAGGACCCACATAATAATAATAATAATTCATGATGTTTCTTTCTCCATCTTTTTTTTTTTCATTTTCTTTCCCTTTATTTCTTTTTTTTTTTGGTCTAGGGGGGCCATATGCAAGAATTTTTGCTTTTAACGTATTCAATCTATTATCACAACTCGAACGTTTGTGAGTTTGGTTTGGGATTATAGAGGTTCTAAGATTTTACTTTTCTTTTCTTCAAATTAATGCTTATTAAGTTTATATATACAATATACATTATTTGGCGAATATCTTTGGCAAAACGCTATTGGATGATACCACTTATTCTTTAACTAATGACCCAATATGATGACAAGGTCGAATCCTGAAAAGGTTGAACTTGAATTATTGCTTAAACACTGCAAACACTATAAATTGTTCTTAACATTTGGATTTTTTTAAGGGGTCTCATTTCCAAAGTGGTTCAAAAATAAAAATAAAAAAAATAAAACAAGGATAGAATGGGCGTGAATCTGAAAAGCAATATTAGTTGACTAATTAGTTATCAAGGGAAGCACATTAAACCTAAACGCTTTACTTATTGGAGTGACTATTAATGTAATGGTTTTCGCGTTTTGGCCTCAATAAGAATTTGTAACAATATATATATATATATATATATAAATTAAACAAATCCTTTGTCGCGGGTGATATTGAGAGTGCAAAATGATGTTTTCTTTTTACTAGTATAAATTATTTTTGTGTCTTTTGTCTCCTATGTAGAAGAATAATCTTTCCCTAGTTTAATAACCCAATGAGATTTTCTTAATGCAACTCCAACAAAAGTTGAAACGCATCATCAATTTCCACTAAATTAAACACCTGTCCTCTTTTAAGAATTTGGAAAGGCACCTCGAGCCTATACATTGGCCCGCCTTATTCGAGACCGTGCTCGAATTAAGTGTAAACGTCATATGTGACCAAGAATATCAGCCTTGAACAAGTAAATGAAGCTCTTTGTGGACAGCGGAGGAAGTCTAAATTAATCAATTTTTTCTAAGATTTTTTTATCATATCACGTAAAATCTTTCACTAATAGATTAGAGGTCCTTCGAAAAATCCTCCGAACAATTTCAAAGAGGTTAAGTAAATTAAATCTTCTTTGGAAAAGAGATTTATTAATTAATTCGCAATTTCACATGATCCGATAGTCATCTTGGAATCTGATAAGAACGAGACAACTCTGCTCATGAATATAACTGTATGAGTCAAAATCTGCTCTAGAATATTTAAGATAAGATAACACTAAAAAAAGAGTCCTCGAGTCATCATCAGTCGAGGTCGACTAGGAAGCAGCGAGATTCGTGGTCGAGATGTCAACAATGGTCGAGGTCGAGCACCATTGACGAAGCTGTAACGGCTAGTTTTCGAAATAGGATATTAAAGAGAATATTCTAGAGAATATTCTCTACACTTGTACTATTAAGGTTTATCAGGAAAATGTCTCGTATAAATAGAAAAAGAAATAATGATATGAGCATGTGACATTCATTTGATAAGAACAAACTTTTGGCAAAAGATTCTCTCTCTCTCTTACTAAGATACAAACACTATCTTTTCAAGATTTTCGTTCATATTATTCCATACTTTTCCATCAGATCCGAGAATAATTCGAACATTCTAGGATTTGTCTGTCACTCATCATTGTCAGGAGAGACAATCATCTAGTTCAACCTTTATTGGGTGAATCACTTCTCCTATTTACTTAAATGCCATTTACTGTTATTTATTGCTATATTATTGCTCATACTTTTCGGGATAGCTAATGCACGTTGTTATTAATCTACCACCAGATCTGTTTAACATTAGTCACGCTTTCGGAACTCACATCTAGAAATATTATTATTAACTAGGTTTAACCCATTATCATACAAATTTAATTATTTTAACCAAAAATTATATTTTTTGGTCAAACAATTTGGTACCGTCTGTGGGGATTTCTTAGTTAAGCTTTTAGATTCTTCTAGATCTACATCCAACGCGGGTCACTAATGTAAAAAAAAAAAGAAGAAGAAAGAAGCAAAAACAAGACCTCCTTTCTTTGTACGTACAAAATCCCAACATGGCAGGTAACCGAGAAAAAAAGACGAGAATAATAAGTGACCTCCCAACTAACCTCATGAACGTCATCAACGAAAGTTGCGAAACGGCAGACGAAGACGCAACGCCCAATGCCTCCCCTAGACGAGATGGGTCACCGCCTCCTTACTGCAGCATCACAAAATCTCTTGGTAAGGGAGCCTCAACATCTGTGGGGGAGGAGACGCCCCCAGCTGTAAAAAAGCTCCTCGAAGCATGGCTAACTGACACGCTAACCATCGTCCTCAACAAGCCCGCCCAGGACGCGGCTACAGAAAATGCAAGGACTTGCACTATGCAACCAGGAGACGAATAGTGCAACCAACTCCCTCCTCCTCCAACGACAGGTATTACTCACAATGTCATTAATAGTGCAGGTGACAATGCCCTCGCAACTATTTTGAAAAGGATGGAGGAAATGGAGAATGAGAAGAAGGTACTCGAGATCAAATGAAAGAACATCAGGAAAGGGTCGATAAAATACCGGGCGCCCCCAAGCTGTTGCCAAAGAGAGACGCCGATCGGTTCGTCGAACAACCATACAGTGATGATGCAGCCTCACACGCTATACAAAAAACTTTTAAAATGTCGCCCTACCTCAAGATATATGGCACAACCGACCTCGAAGATCATGTGACTCATTACGTCACCACCGTAAAAGGAAACAACCTCGCCAAGGAACAAGTGTCTTCCATTTTTCTGAAAAAGTTCGGAGAAACCCTCATTGAAGGAGCATTAACATGGTATTTGTAGCTACCAGCATGATCCATCGAAACTTTTGAAAAAATGGCCAACAAGTTCGTAACGGCCCACGCGGGAGCCAAAAAGGCCAAGGCCACAATGAACGACATATTTGCCATCAAACAATCTCTAGGATAGAGATAAAGGGACTTCTTCGTCCGGTTCAACAGAGTAAGGATGACTTTGCCAAACATGTCCGGAGGGATGGCGGTAGCGGCCTTTTAGAACGGGTTGAGCAGGGATGGCTCAAGAGCAATGAGGAAACTGTTAAGCCGGTTGATGAAGTATCCTCCAACCACTTGGGATGAGATCCACAATGCTTATTGTGCCGAAGTCCATGCAGATGAGGATGACCTCAACGGGCCAACCGCCGGCTAACCTCAGTACAAGCGGAGTCAAGAAAAGACCAAAGAGACAACGCCAGAAGAGATCACCCGATCTCACAGCCTAACATGTAATGAAACCAATCATAGATCAGGACGGCCACCGCCTCCTCTCCTTGCTATGAAGAAGGTCCATCCAAACCCAGGACAGTAACTCATCGGAACAACCAAGGCATGCCCCCTTACTTCCTGCTCATAATTTTTGTGTGTCACCTACAGAGATAGTCTACATCTTGGAGAAGCTCAGACCAAAAGTGAAGTGTCCGCTGAAGATGAGATCAGACCCTAATACCAGAAAGTCTGACGACCTTTGTGAGTTCCACCAAGAACGAGAGCACAAAACGGAAGACTGCATCGCCCCGAGGCAGGAGGCCGTGAATATGCTACGTCAAGGACATCTTAAAGAGCTACTAAGCGACAAGGGAAGAAGCAATTTCGCCAGAGGGCGCGAACATCAAGGGCCACCTAAATCACCCTCACCATCCCGTACCATCAACATGATCATCAAAGATGATGCCTCTATCAATAGCGTGAAGTTCACAACTACACACAAACTCAAGCGATCTATCACCCCGCGAACGGTACGACGAGCTCGAAGAAAGTATCATCTTCGACAAGTCAGATGGCGACGGATTGGTCTTCCTTCATCATGACGCTCACGTCATTACTCTGCAAATTTTAGATACTGATGTTAAATGTATTATGATTAATTACAGAAGTGGCGCGTGCATTATCTATCCCCGAGTACTTATCCAAATGAAGCTCGAGGATAGGATAGTGCCACGCTGCATCACACTAACTGGTTTTAACTATGCAGTGGAACAAATATCTGGAGAAATTACTCTCCCCGTTTTAGCCGGCGGCGTAACTCTGGAAATAACATTCCACGTCATGAACCAAGACACTGCGTACAACGCAATAGTAGGTCGACCGTGGATACACCCCATGAAGGCCGTCCCCTCCAGCTTATACCAACTCATCAAATTTCCAACTCCATGAGGGATATTCAGCATACAAGGAGAGCAACGTACATCCCGGGAATGCTACCGCATTGCTTTAGATAGCACAACCTCCCAGCAAAGGAAGGACAAAGAAAAATAGGCATAAAAATCAGCGGTATCGAGGTCGGGACATGACGAGGTCGTAGAAGGTATCCGAGATCCCGACGTAGTTGAAGCAGTAGGGTTGACCATAGAAGGCCTCGACCCCGTTCAATTAGACTCCAACGACTACAACAAAAAGCCTATATCGGTTGCAAGCTACAGGACCCAGGTAAATTCAGTCAATTCTTAAAAACTAACGCAGATTTGTTTGCTTTCAGCCATGCAAATATGCCAGGTATCCCAAAGGAAATTGCCACGCACAAACTGAACATCGACCCATTCCACCCCCCAGTAAGATAGATCAGGCGTAAGTTCAATTCCACAATTAATGACGCGGTATGTGAAGAGGTGGAAAAACTGATGGAAAATGGCTCCATCTGGGAGTCGAAGAACCCCAGTGGGTCGCCAACGTAGTCATGGTGAAAAAGAAGAACGGAAAATGGCGGATGCGCATGGATTTCATAGATTTCAACAATGCATGCCCTAAGGATTCATTTCCACTACCCCATATCGACCAACTCATCGACGCAACGGCTGGGCATGAGTTACTGAGCTTCTTGGACGCTTATTCAGGTTATAATCAAATCCTCATGGAAGAAGAGGATCAGAAAAAAACCACATTCATCACCCATCAGGGGACGTACTGCTATAGGGTCATGCCGTTCGGGCTAAAGAACGCAGGGGAAACTTACCAAATATTGGTGATGAGGATGTTCAAGGACCAGCTCGGCAAAACGATGGAAGTTTATATAGACGACATGCTGGTCAAGTCCAAGAGAAAAGAAGATCACATCGACCATCTGAGCGAAACCTTTAACATACTTAGACGATACGGAATGAAACTGAACCCCGAAAAGTATGCGTTCGGCGTGGCCTCAGGAAATTTTTTAGGTTTCCTAGTATCACAACGAGGGTTCGAGGTCAATACTGATCAAATCAAAGCCATCGAGGGGATACCGGAACACTTGACCACCAAAAAGCAGGTTCAAAGGTTGACTGGCCATATCACCGCCCTATCAAGGTTGTTTTCACGATCATCACATATGTGTCACAGATTCTTCGGCATGCTTAAGAAGGATAACGACCTCAAATAGACTTCTGAGTGCATCCAAGACCTAAAGGAATTGAAAGCATGCTTGTCGTCGCCACCATTGCTTTTATGCTTTCAAAATCGGAGCCAGGGAAATGTCTCCTTGTTTACCTCGCTGTATCTGAAGTAGCTGTGAGCGCAATCCTGGTTCGAGAAAATAAAGGTACGTAACCCCCCATCTATTATATTAGGAAAATATTAGTCGACGCCGATATGAGGTACCTTCACCTCGAAAAACTAGCCCTGGCCTTAGTCGTAGCTTCACAAAAACGTAGACCGTATTTTCAGTGTGTAAGGACCCGTAAAAGTTTAAACCAAAAACTCGGGGTTTCGTGGTGCCGAGTTAGATTCGTGCGTTATTATAGTAGAAATTCTTCGCGGCGAGACTTTTTGAGTTGAACAGTACCCTACGGACTTAGAGAAAAATGTTTCGCAGAAGAACGCATTTCTACGGCCCATTATGCGGCCGCATAATCACTCTGCAGACCGGATAATGGCCGCAGAGTGAAGCAGTAAGTTTGGCCAACTTGAGGTCAGTTTTGCAGTAGATTATGCGACCGTATAATTGATATGCGGACCGCATATCGATCGCATAACCCTTCTTGGGTTTTTGCGGAGGGAGGTCTGCGGTGCATTACGCGACCACAGAACGAGTATGTGGACCACATACTGGTCGCATACCTAGGCCGTAAGTTCAGGCCCCCGAGGGCCATTTCTGCGGTCACTTTGCGGACCGCATAACCATTATGCGGTCACATATGCGACCACAGACCTGTGTCGGGGCACCATTTTTTTAAATTTAAAACCCGATCCCCATTCCGTTAAAACACCCATTTAGTCTATTTTGAAGCTCATTTCTGAGATTTCTAGTGTGAGAGAGAGAGGGTTCTAGAGGGATTGCCTAATTTCCATTAATTAATCTTCAACCATAACTCATAGCTTAGAAATATTCAAGTAGAGTACCAAATTCTTCATCCAGAAAGATTGAGGTTGCTAAGGGTTCCGGATAGTTGTAGAGTCTAAAGAAGCGCAATTGGGGTATGTATGGTTAACTCTTTTCTTCCTAGAATTGAACTCCTGGTATCTGAATAATTGGTATGAGTTCCAACTTGATCATACTAGAATTGTTTGCCTTAATGTGTTGGGTTGAAAGATTCATGTTCCCTAATTGTTTTAGATGTTTACCACGTCATCATGCTATTTGAGAACGTAACTATGATTTTTCCAAGCTCCTTCCCTTATGTGTGCAATGCCTTAGGTGATGGTACTTATCGATATGAATGATGACATTATTTGAACGAATAAAAAGGGAAAGACTTGAATTGTAAAATATGCCCAAATGCCAAGAACTACTTAATAAATGAGGCTGTTTCTGCCATGTAATGAAAGATGGGAAATAGGTTATATCTCAAGTGATATGGCTTAGCCTATCAGGCCAAGATCAGATGCCATGCTGTACACATGGTGGCATTTGTGTTGGAATTATTGATTTACATTATGGATATGGATATGTCTCACTTGAGATGGCTTAGCCGGTCGGGCCGAGATCGGACTCCGAGTAAAAATATGGTGGCATTGTGAGTTGTGACTTTGGCACTAAAGATTATTAACCTAAAAGATGGAAAGATTGAATTGAAAACTATGTGATCCTTACTTGGTATTTCTTTGTATTTCTTTATGACTGCCTTCTCTTTGTTTCACTGTTCATTCTACTAAAATTGGTGTTTGCCTTACATACTAGTACTATTCGATAGTACTAACGTCCCTTTTGCCGGGGGCACTATATCTTTGAATGGATGTAGGTGGTTCCATCGCAGATAGCGCTGATCGCAGATAGTGGTGTTCTCCCTCACACTCATCACAACAGTCTTGGTGAGCCCCATTTCTACCTGGGGTCATGTAGTCCTTCTTTTGTATAAGTTTTCATATTTTGAGGTATAGGTGGGGCCTTGTTGCTGGCATTGTCATGTTGCTCTTTTGTACCCTTAGAGGCTCCGTAGACGTTTATGTGGGTCATGTATGCATGTTGGGGTGGTCGTTGGACCGAGTTGTATTTTGCAAACTTAACTATGTCATAATGTATATAATGAAAAATGAATTAGCAACGTTTACATATTTATATAACTGGTCTCTCCCCTGTTTTACAAATGATGACGCATTCTCTTTTTGGCTCATGAATGAGTCGGGTAGGAAAGGTTTACTAGGCTTGCTCGACCGGGTTCACTCGGTTGAGCGCCGGTCGCGCTCCCCGAGGTTGGGGCGTGACACAGTGCCACCCCATATCGGTCATCACGACTTTCCCCCTAAGAAGCATTTTGCATAAAGTCGAGCTATCGGGAAGGCTCGCCAAATGGGCCATCGAGCTGAGCGAGCACGATATCACGTACCAGCCGCGAACAATGATAAAGTCACAAGTGCTCCCTGACTTCATCGCCGACTTCAACGCAAAGGTAATGCCTGAAGTTTAAAGAGAAGCCGCCCGCACTTCCCCCCAAACACAAGACCTATGGGTCCTGTACACCGATGGTGCGTCCAACGCGTTAGGACCGGACTAGGACTCGTACTCGAAGTCCCGACCAGCGAAGCAATTCGCCAGTCCATAAGGTGCCCAGATATGACTAACAACGATATTGAGTATGAGGCCGTAATTGCAGGTTTGAGGCTAACACTCAAGTATGGGGCAAAACGGTTGAAACTACGTTGTGATTCCCAACTCGTAGTCAACCAAGTTACAGGGACTTTCCAAATCAAGGAACAAAGATTGCAAAAGTATGAGACCAAAATTTGCAAGCTACTGCCCGAGTTCGACGAATGTCAACTCGACCAAATTCCACGAGCACAGAACGCTGAGGCAGACGACCTCGCTAAGCTAGCCGCAACCACCAAAAACATTATAACCGGAGATAGAGGTGTGGTCCACCTCCTCAACTTGTCGCTAGACCAAGTCGAGGTAAGAACCATAAACTTAACTTGGGACTAGCGCAATCGTATTATTTCATACTTGCAGGACGACATACTCCCAGATGATAAAAAAAGGCAAAGAAACTGAGAATGCAAGCTGCCATATACAGTATCATCCACAATGACCTGTATAAGAGAACTTACAGCGGCCCTCTAGAAAAATACTTGGGTCCAAACCAAACTCGATGCGTCCTTAAAGAGGTCCACGAGGGCCATTGTGGATATCCCTTAGGCAACCGGGCTCTGGTTAAATGCCTCATACCGGCAGGATACTACTGGCCTACCATGAAAAAGGAGGCCACAGACTTCGCAAAAAGCTGCGAGCAATGCCAAAATTATGCCCCAATGATTCACCAGGCGGGCGATCACATCCACTCAGTCACCTCACCTTGGGCGTTCATCAAATAGGGAATGGACATCGTGGGCCCCCTCCCATCAAGACGGGGTAATGTACGATTCTTTTTGGTTTTAACTGACTACTTTTCTAAGTGGGTGGAAGCAGGAGCATTTGCCCAAATACGGAAAAATGAAGTAATCACCTTTATATGAAGGAACATCATATACCGGTTCGACCTCCCCAAAGATTAGCTGCGTCAACGGATACCAATTCACAGGAAAGAAAACCGCTGAGTTATTTGAGAAATGGCAAATCAAAAGGATACTCCCGATACCATACCACCCCATAAGCAACGGGCAAGCGAAGTCCTCCAACAAGTCGATACTGAACATCATGAAGAAAAAGCTTGAAAACGCCAAAGAATTGTGGCCGAAAATATTACCAGAAGTACTATGGGCTAATCAAACAACTCCGAAAACGAGCACATGAAAGACACCCTACTCTTTGGTCTATGGGACCGAGGCAGTAATACCAGTCGAGGTCGGTGAGCCCAGTCTAAGGTATTCCCATGAGAACGGCACAAGCAACGATGATGGACGAAGACATGAAATCAACAAAGTCGACGAACGAAGAGATATGGCTTATATAAGCATGATCGCCCAAAAACAGCAAGCAGAGCGTTATTATAACAAGAAATCAAAGGTCAGGCCGCTCAAAATCGGATACTACATATCGAAAGCTAAAACCCAAGCAAGGAAAGACCCCATGGAAGGTAAGCCGGGAACAAATTGGGACGGTCCATACAAAATCACAGCAAAAGCAAATAAAGGATCATTTCAGCTCGAAACAATGGAAGGAAAGCTACTACCAAACAACTAGAATATCATCCACCTCAAGTACTTCAACTTCTAAAGGAAGGAGTGCCCGCCAAGTCGTACTCTTTTTTTCCTCACTTGAGTTTTGTCCTAATTGGGTTTTCTCAAGAAGGTTTTTAACGAGGCGACGAAGGGAACACCCCAAGTCGAAGTACGCAAAGGCAAGGCCCTGATTTCTATTTCATTGCTAGACCTCTCACTACTCTCAGATCGACAAATGAAGGGACTAGGTAAATCGGGACTAGGCCTGGAATGCCAGCTAATACCCAAAGTCTATAAATTTCTCTAGGTATGTAACAAATGCAACAATGTCAAGGCAATAAACTTTACACTTACCAGCGCATTTCTCTCAAAGTTAGGTTATGTTTGACCTCTCTTGAACTAACACCTACCGGCCCTCGACCATAATTAATTTAGGTTATGTTCGACCTCGCTTGAGCTAACACCTATCGGTCCTTGGCTATAATTTAGTTAGGTTATGTTCGACATCGCTCGAACTAACACCTATCGGCCTTCGGCCATAATTAATTTAGGTTATGTTCGACCTCGCTCGAGCTAGTACCTACCGGCCCTCGGCCATAATTAACTTAGGTTATGTTCGACCTCGCTCGAGCTAACACTTACCCATCCTCAGCCATAATTAAGTTCGGTTATATTCGACCTCGCTCGAACCAACACCTACCGGCCCTCGGCTATAATTAAAGTTAGGTTATGCTCGACCCCGCTCGAACTTACACCTACCGGCCCTCTGCCATAACTAAACTCAGGATGTATTCAACCTTACTCGAACTAACATTTACCGGCCCTCGGCTGCAACTAAGTTCAAATATGTTCGATCTCGCTCGAATAAGAAACACAAGCAAAAAGCACATATATATTGAAAAACTAACCACAGAAAAGGAAACAGATGCAGAAAACAATATGAGCATTCCATATTCATACTTAAACATTTTTTACAAAGGCTCTTGAAGACGCCTACAAAAATACACAAGCTTACAACAAAATAAAGAAAGAAGGAGAAAAACTATTGGTCGTCGCCATCAGGGCCTTCAACACCATCGCCCTTACCACCTGGGCCGTCTCAATCTACCCCTTCATCATCAACATCACCCTCACAGTATGCAACATCATACCAAGCGTTCTCTTCAAGCTGGTCCATGCCCCCGTCCCCCTCATTGTCACCTGCCTTAGGCGTGGCATGATCATATCACAAGTGACCCGAGCCTCACAGGACTTAACACAAACATCATCAAGGGAGGCCGTAGAAACATACCCCACCTTATACAAATCGTGGAATACATCCAACTGAGCTTCAGCATGAATTCATTCCTCATACAGGTCCCGAGGAACATTTAGGAAATTTGAAGTGCGAGAGGATGACGGTTGTGCTAGCAGTTGAGCCTTTTCAACCTCTAAGGCGGCCACCCAGTCCTGGAGGAGGGAGTTGTCTTTTTCTAGCTCTCCTCTCCTCCAATCTATCTTCTTTTGCTTTCGCCGTAGATTGGTCAATCTTCCTCTCGGCCCAGAGAGTCCTATTTGCCAACTCTAATATCTCCTACTTTCTCTGAGCCTCCAGACGGGAAGACTCCGCCTTCTCAAGCTCGTTCTATTTCTTGGTGACCTCGCCATGAAGGACCTCCATCTGTATGTGTCACTCTTCCAATTGCCTACGCAACTCGATCACTTGAGTTTGGAGGTCAACATTGGGTCTCTACGGCTCTGCTGACCTCGAGATCTTCCTCCTTACTTCTCAACGTCCCCTCAAGGATGCTGCACTTCTCGATGACTCTCACCAGCTCGTCATCCTTCTCCTTCAATTCATCGCGAAGGGTCTGCAAATTGCCGCCCTCACCAAACCGCCTACGAAACTACCGGTACTTGCCGCGGTACTCAAAATATTTGCGTTGCAACCTCACAAATTGTGCCTTAGGCATATCCTCCTTTCGGGCTATTTCAATCTCCAACATCATGGTCTGCAGTCATAAAAAGAAAGAAAAAAAAGGAAAGCAAAAATGCGAACGCCCCCAAAAGCAAATCACTAAACAAATGTTTTTGAACATAACGGACAGAAAAATGAAGGCCTGTAATACTTACCCTTAGAGCAAGGCCGACTATGCTCCTCGACAAGGTAACATCGTCCAACTATTTGAGGGTTTCGCCCTCCATGTCGGAGCAAAGGGGCCGAGGGTAGGGACTACATTCTCCGTATTCTTCAATAAATCACGATCTTTGGGATCGCAATGGTCCGCGTAGATCCCTCCAGCCTCACCTCAACCTAGGTAAACCCTTCCTCCACCATCCTCAGCTCTACAATGTTAATGTATGAACCCGTCTTGAAGCCGTTTTCGGCAACACCTTTGCCTCTCCCATCGGCCTACAAAGAAGTATCATCAGCGGGCGCGAGGTAGACGACCCTCTTGCCGCGAAGTATTAGAAGTCCTAGCGGCCGGGCCTTCGATTTTCGTTATCGTAGAAGGGAGAGATACACCCTCACCGGCCTCTGCCGACCTCGAAAACTCAAATGCCGGCACGACATCGTCTTCTATGATAATAGTCATCGTCTCACAAAGCTGGAAGTCATCTATCACCGAGTCAACGGCCCGGTCAACCCCATCGCCCAGGTCTACCTATCTCCTCTTACGGGGCATCAGGCCCCTATCACCTGGCAACGGCTCCTCCTCCTTATCTATGAGACAATACAAGGGAGAAGCTGAATCTTTCATTGCCAAAGTCCCCACAGATAAAGAAGGAGTTGATGCGGAAGCAGCAGCAGGCGGGACCGAGGAATGACGAAAATTAGCCGCGGTCATAGAAGGGTCAGGAGCCGAAGAGGCGGCATCTTTTCTCTTTCGAAATGCAGGTCCTCGAGGACCCCCTGGCTGAAATTAAGGGAAGCATAAAAGGATAAGAGAGTTAGCGAAAACAACCACACAAGAGAGATAACTAACAAAACAAAGACAAGAATAACTTAATAGTCGAAGGGGTAGCCGACCCAAACCTCTTGAAGAAGCCCGGCCACTCGCGAATTCCTGTGATGTGAGGGAGGAGCTGACCGACCCAACCAGAAATGTCCTCGATCAAAAGGGGAGGCGAGGCCTTGGCTGCATCAGAAAAGGACGAGGGGTCAGAATCCACAACTAGGAAAAGTAAACCGAATACTTACGTGCAAGAGAGCGAGGCGCTTACGAGTGCAATTCCAAGCTTCAGGGAAGCCATAGACGTTGGCTACCACGTCTTCAATTCTAAAGAAGAAGAAGTTGAGCCAAAACCGGTGGCTAGCCTTATCGTCCATCTTCACCACCAGGCATTTGCCTCATCGGTAACAAAGATTCACCATCGTCCCCTTATAAAAGCTGGGGGCGAACAAGTGCATCAGATGTCGAAGTGTGATCTCGACCCCGACCAACTCAGCGAACATGGTAAGCATCCTTATGAGCTTGTAAATATATGGCGCGAATTGAGCCGGGCAAACGCCGTAGAAGCGACAAAATTCCTCCACCAGAGTGAGGAGAGGAAAAGTGTAGTCGACATAAAAAGGGTAGGCGTATAATGTGCAATACCCAGGACAGTGGTGCTGCACTGCATCCCACCTGGAGGGGATCAATTCGACGTGGTCAAGAAGGACGTACCTCACTTTACACTCTGACAAATCGGCCTCCTTAATCGCCGATTTAAATGTTTTGGGTTCGGCTTCACGCAGTTTTGAGAAATCATACCTGGCATTGGGGTTGCGAGGAACTATCTCTTCCACAGTCGGGAAGCCTCCGTCCTCTGTGGCAGTGGGAACGTTCTCTGCATGAGGAGGAAAGAGAATCGCTAGAGGGACCGGGTCACTTGCCTCGCGGGGCCCAGAAGGTACGTTAGCAATATTTTCAACAAAAGAATGAAGGTATCAAACAACGGAGAATCGAAAACAATAGAGATCGTCGGAACATGAAGAAAATAATGCACAACAATATAAATGAAAGAAGAAGGTACATAGTTTTGATGCAAGGGTTTCGCAAAGGTTGAAATTATACCCACACACTCTTATTTATAGAAATTCAAGCATTGAAATCAAAAAATTGTTTCATCATTACCTGGCACTGTAACCGAAGCGGCAGATTATATTAAAAAGATTCTCTCTTTCTCACTAAGATACAAACACTATCTTTTCATCAAGATTTCCGTTCATATTATTCCATACTTTTTCATCAGATCCGAGAATAATTCGAACATTCTAGGATTTGTCTGTCACTCATCGTTGTCAGGAGGGATAATCATCTAGTTCATCCTTTATTGGGTGAATCACTTCTCTTATTTACTTAAATATCATTTACTGTTATTTATTGCTACATTATTGCTCATACTTTTCGGGATAGTTAATGCATGCTGTTATCAATCTACCACCAGATCTGTTTAACATTAGTCACTCTTTCGGAACTCACATCTAGAAATATTATTATTAACTACGTTTAACCCATTATCATACATATTCAATTATTTTAACCAAGAGTTGCATTTTTTGTCAAACAATTTGGCACCGTTTGTGGGGTTTTCTTAGTTAAGCTTTTAGTTTCTTTTAGATCTACAAACAACATAGGTCACTAACGTAAAAAAAAAAGAAGCAAAAACAAGACCTCCTATCATTGTAGGTACAAAATCCCAACATGACAGGTAACCGAGAAGAAATGACGAGAATAATAAGTTACCTCCCAACTAACCTCATGAACATCATCAATGAAAGTTGTGAAATGGCAGACGAAGATGCAACGCCCAATGCCTCCCTTAGACAAGATGGGTCACCGCCTCCTCACTGCAGCATCACAAAATCTCTTGGTAAGGGAGCCTCCACATCTGTGAGAGAGGAGACGCCCCCAGCTGTAAAAAAGCTCATCGAAGCATGGCTAACTGACACGCTAACCATCGTCCTCAACAAGCCCACCCAGGATGCGGCTACAGAAAATGCAAGGACTTGCACTATGCAACCAGCAGATGAATAGTGCAACCAACTCCCTCTTCCTCTAACGACATGTATTACTCACAATGTCATTAATTGTGCAGGTGATAATGCCCTCGCATCCATTTTAAAAAGGATGGAGGAAATGGAGAATGAGAACAAGGTACTCCGAGATCAAATTAAAGAACACCAGGAAAGGGTCGATAAAATACCGGGCTCCCCCAAGCTGTTGCCAAAGAGAGACGCCGACCGGTTCGTCGAACAACCATACAGTGATGATGCAGCCCCACATGCTATACAAAAAACTTTTAAAATACCGCCCTACCTCAAGATATATGGCACAACTGACCCCGAAGATCATGTGACTCATTACGTCACCGCCGTAAAAGGCAACGTACCTCGCCAAGGAACATGTGTCTTCCATTTTGCTGAAAAAGTTCGGAGAAACCCTCACTGGAGGAGCATTAACATGATATTCGTAGCTACCGGCACGTTCCATCAAAACTTTTAAAGAAATGGCCAAAAAGTTCATAACGGCCCACGCGGGAGCCAAAAAGGCCGATGCTAGAGTGAATAACATATTTTCCATCAAACAATCTCTGGGAGAGGGATTAAGGGTTTCCTCGCCCGGTTCAACAGAGTAAGGATGACTTTGCCAAACGTGTCCGAAGGGATGACGGTTGCAACCTTTCTGAACGGGTTGAGCAGGGATGGCTCAAGAGCAACGAGGAAACTGTTAAGCCGGTTGATGAAGTATCCCCCAACCACTTGGGATGAGATCCACAATGCTTATTGCGCCGAAGTCTGTACAGATGAGGACGACCTCAACGGGCCAACCCACCGGCTATCCTTAGTTCAAGCGGTGTCAAGAAAAGATCGAAGAGACAACCCCAGTAGAGATCACTCGATCCCACGGCCTAACAGGGAACGACACATCAGGACGAGGTCGACTAGGAAGCAACGAGATTCGTGGTTGAGATGTCAACAATGGTTATGGTCGAGCACCGTTGACGAAGTTGTAACGGCTAGTTTTCGAAATAGGATATTAAAGAGAATATTCTAGTGGATATTCTCTGCACTTGTACTATTAGGGTTTATTAGGAAAATGTCTCATATATATAAGTAGAAAAAGAGACAATGAAATGGGCATGTGACATTAATTTGATAAGAACAGACTTTTGACAAAAGATTCTCCCTTTCTCACTAAGATACAAACATTATCTTTTCATCAAGATTCTTGTTCATATTATTCCATACTTTTTCATCAGATCCGAGAATAATTCGAACATTCTACGATTTGTCTGTCACTCATCATTGTCAGGAAGGACAATCATCTAGTTCATCTTTTATTGGGTGAATCACTTCTCCTATTTACTTAAATGTCATTTACTGTTATTTATTACTATTTATTGATACATTATTGCTTATACTTTTCGGGATAGTTAATACACGTTGTTATCAATCTACCACCAGATCTGTTTAACATTAGTCATTCTTTCGAAACTCACATCTAAAAATATTATTATTAACTAGGTTTAATCCATTATCATACAAATTCAATTATTTTAACCAAAAGTTGCATTTTTTTGTCAAACAATAACCTAACTAATTGTAGTGTCTTATACGTAATCTGTTAGCTCATTTTACGTGAATTTCCAGAAGTTTATGTAGTTACAAATTAAAATACGTTGACCGAGAGGAAAGAGATTTTGGTTATTAAATGAAAACCCCCATAGCTACTAAAGGAAATTATTCGCATTAGGCGCCGCCATTATGCATGCTTTCGTTACTTTTTAAGTAGTGCTATCTTTTCTTCTTCTTTCCGAACATAGTATGTGGCAGATAAATAGAGGCTGCTTTTTGAGTTGTGGAAGAACCGTAAATTCCCCAAAGAAGAAAGAGACTTGCCCATAGTCAAGTGGAAACTAGAAAGAGACACACATGTGGCCTTGTCTTTGCCATCAATGTTTTTTGAATTCTCGTCCGATGTTTGATATCTGCATTAAAACTTGACTAAATCCAAATTTGTATCAGAAAATTCACATTGAATGGTAAGACATGCGCTAACAAAGTCTATTTCATATTGAAGACATGAATCCCAGATCTTTGATTAAGGATGATAAAAATACTTATGAGTCTACCACAATCCTTATAGATATCTTTGCTAACAATTCTTCTCAGCCCAATATACACACAGTCAAAAAAAATATTTACACACTACAAAAATAACAGCATTTAACGACTGATTTTAGCGATAAGTCATATTCCGTAGCTACATAACGACGGATTAGCGACGGATTTTATTGTTTGTCGCCAAATAAGCTACAAAAGAATTAGTATCAAATATAGCGGTGGATTAGCGATAAAAATTTACATCCGTCGCTAAAAATGGGCGCTAAAAATTAGCGTCTTTATTTACCTATAAAATTAGCAACGAAAGTGGGGTGACAAAAATTATTAAAATATAGCGACGAATTTAACGACAAAAAACTTTGCCGCTGCCTTTATTTTACTTATCAAAACATTCCAAATTTAATTGCGACGGAAATTCCGTCGCTAAATTCGTAAAAACAAATTTGCCCAAGTTATTATTAGCGACAGAATTATTTTCGTAGCTATTCCGTCGCTGTGTCTTTTTAAAATTAAAGTTTATCTAGGGCACAAATATGCTTACGGACTCATATTCTCTCTCTCTATCAAACTCGCCCACTTTCTCTCATCTTCAATAATGTGAGATTCTTGCTTCCAATACAACAAATTGGGCGTGAATCTAAGGCTCATATACAATGGGAACATAGATATCCAATAGAGAATAGAAGAAATTCCGAAATTGGGCAAATGTTTTTGCTTTATAACTTCTGAAATTGCCGAGAAATTCAAATTAGCATGCATTCCTAATTACTTTTTCTAATTTTGCTGGTTCATAGCTATTCCTATTTGTTTTAACACGCCATCAAATGGGTTTGACTGGTTTCTTCAAATGAGTCTTTTGGTGAGTTCAAGATTACTTTTTTCCACTGTCTTTTGGTTTTATATACACTTTTTAGTTCTACCACTTGTACAGAATTTGATAGCTGCTTTGAATACTGCTTTAACCTTCTGGATCTAGTATTCTCTTTGCTAATCTTTTGATTTAGAGGATTACATAGTGGACCCCAGCTATTTTAGGATTGAGTTGTAGTTGTTGTATGGATGTGTTGAAACACTTTTTGGTTCTAGCAATTTTGTTGAATTTGACAGCAACTTATTTACTTTTAACGGTGCTTTTTTTTATAAGGTAATAATGCTACTTTAATCTTCTAGATCTGGTATTTTGTTTGTTAATTTAGATCTTAGTTCAATTCTAAGTTAGATTTAGGCTATGTGATATATAACAGGTAAATTTATACTTCCTCTTATTTTCTTGATTTGGTTCTACCGGTACTGTAAGTTTGCTTCAATTTTATGTCTTTCAGTAGTTATGATATTAACAAAATTAATCTGTCAATCAATTAACTATGTCAATCCTCTATTTGTTTTTTAATTCCTGAGTATGCTCATAGTATAGAGTGTTAAAAGGTACTATATATTTTCGGGTTATTATTTGAGCTTCTATTTATGGCTTGTGTTTAGTTATTTTTTGTTGTAATCTTTTATTATTCTGATTATTTTAGATTAAATTGATATGCTTTTCATGCTTCAATGGCTTGTTGATACACATTTATTCTAGTCTCTTTCAAGTTAGATATTGTATCTGAAATTATTATGCTTTATCTCATAAACATGATGAGATTGAATGCAACTTTTTTGAAATATTCCTTTAGGATTTTTCAGTGGAAGTGAAAGACGGATTCACACTTTGAAGTTCTTTGTTAGCTATCTCGACGGTATTTCTACAATGAGTACTATTATTAAATGATGGTTAAAGTTCATAAATAAATGTATTGTTGTTCTGTCTCACTTTTCAGGCCATTACTTCATCTGGTGTGGAGAAAGGCGAGTTCCTTTTAGCTGATATAAACACTCAGCTGAAGAACAAAAACTTCACAACTGATTGTTTTCTGAAGAAAGGCGAGTTCCTTACCGTTTATTTCTCTTTGCTCTTATTCAGATTGTTTCATGTTCTGTTATAGTGATGTTCTTGTTTGAAAGCTATGTCCATTTTGAGGTACAAGGATGTTATTAGACACTAATTTTCAATAATGAGGTAAAATAATATTATTAAAAAAAATTTATCCCTAATTTTATAGTAACACAAACTTTTCAATAGTGAGTAATACCTACTCCTTATAAAACATTAAGTGTGGAGAGTCTTTAATTTACATGAAAGTTCAAGAAACAAATTAAAATATTCTTTTCAGGATGCTTCATTTTCTCTATGTTATTTTTCAATATCATTTTTTTACAAACGTCTTTTTGCCAATCTTTTGAATTGAATACACATGATAATGATAGAAAATTTTTTGTTGGTGAGAAATCCCGAATTGTATATGTAAGTCAACTTTTTAAATAATTTTATTCACTTTACTTTCATATCTTTTTTTCATTTTGTAAATTGAATACTCAATATTCTTTAATGTTTCAATTTCACTAATTATTAACTCTTCTACAGGAAAAATATCAGAAAATATTACAACAACAAACACAGAGTCAATCTGATATTAACCAGTGTAAAGTATATTACAAAGTTATGGGAGGAGACAAAAAAAGAAGAGTATATGGTCTTGGATCTTAAGCAAAATACTACTACGGGCCGAATCTTCACGACTCTTTTGGATCTGATGCAACATCCTCAACAACACCTTCAAATGCTCAATCAACACCGATAGAAAATATGGATAAGTTAGTGACACGGTTGATTCATGTACTGACAGATCATATAGTTCGTGTAATCGTTGAGCGGGTACGCGAATTAGTTTCTTTACCATCGCATCAGCCAAATATTGATCTTACCAACCACCCATCAGATGTGGCACCTACAGTTCTTACTTCTTCTGTTGCTGCTAACATTGATGAGGTTCATGCATTGGGTTCTGACGATGACCATGACTCTCCGGCCTCGCATAGTTAGCCTATTTTGTTTAGACTTTATTGTTGTTGCTTGTGGATGTTTTGTACTTAACGATACAATTATATGCATTATGCTATATATTTTGGACCTTGCTGAATGTTAATTTATATTAATATCAGTCACTTTTAATTAAGTGTATTTAATAGCATTTATGTAATATGCTTGAACAGGGTATATTTAAAATAATAAATAAATAAATAATCTAAAAAATTAGCAACAAATATTTTTCGTAGCTAAAATTAACGCATTAAATTAAATATTGCGACGAATTGGCGACAAAAGATTTTTATCGCTGAAACCAGGAAGAACTAGCGACAGATTCTATCCTTGCTAATAAGAATAAACGACGAATTTTGTTATGAATTGTAGCGACAAAATTAGTCAAAATAGTGACGAAACCAAGCAAAATAACGACAGATTTTTCAGTCGCTAAACGTTGCTACGGATATATTGTGTCGCTAATCCGTCGCTAGATCTGCGACGGTTTGTGTATTTTTCGTCACTATGAGCTTAGCTACGAGCATTTTAGAGACCAACTTGAATCTGTCGCTAAACTGTGTTAGCGACGGAAATAACATGTATAGCTACGGAATACGTCCATCGCTAAACGTTGTTTTTTTTTTTGTAGTGACACTATCAGGTCACTTCAAAAATATTTATAAAATTAAGTAAACCTAGTGGAAGACAAATAGCCTTTACAACGGATTAAGTTATAATAATAGTGTAAATATCTTAATTTGTTTACATCTCATGTGTGGCTATTGCACTGTGAGCAGGTCACACATTAGCTATTGCGTCCCCGAAAGGATAGCGACCGTGGATTTCCCTAAAAATTTTCCAAAAGAAAATAAATAGTGCAAATACCTTTATATTGTCGGTGAATAAAATTAAATCCGTATTTGAGCCCATTAATAAAATTTTCTTGTCCATGAGCTATTTAATCACGAAAAGAAGTGCGAGTCCTTATTCTCTTTTCTTACTTTTCTTTTGCCCAAATATAGCATGAACGAGAATTCCATAATCGTGGTGATAAGTTACTGTCAGAATTTCTAAAGAACGGTATTCGTAAATTCTGCACTTATATTCTTTTATGCAAAACATATATTAATCATACTACGTGCCTCTCCTCCAATTAAAGCAGGAGAATCTCATTATCTATATGAAATTACACAGTGCCGTTCGCATAGATAGGCCTTTTGACCCTGATTACGTTTTAATTCATAAATTCGAAATCATTTTTACCTATTTCGTTCAGTCTTAGAAATTTTTTGATTTGAATATACGCTCAAATAACTCTTCATTTCAACCTTTTTCTCGATCAAAACTACGGTGGAAGGGACGCTCTCATTTTAATCGCTCTAGCGCATATGTTGAATAGTTGTTTATGCGTTCATCTATCTTTCACGAGCAGTTGTGTAGTTTTCTCAGAGAATGACCCTTAAAATCATGCTATTAATTTAAATTTTGTAAAGTTATACGAGTAAAATGCCCTCTTAATTTTCACATATATCTTTCGTTTTCATGAAGAATTCCTTCATGAATCTTCTTGGTTTGTAAATCCGCGTGACTAATGTGAAAAAAAATTTAAACACATGAAGTACTCAAGAAGATATGTTTGTGGTTATAAGGAAAAAGCATTTCATTGTCAATGGTATTATCATGTCGAAACAAATTAAAGGAGATGTGCTAGTAGTGGACGAAGTATACAAATGACTATTAAATTCATAGACAGTCATAATTTGAAGCTTAATTCTATATTTGTGATAATCATTTTAAGTTATTGAGTTACATGTTAATAATTTATATATATTTAATAAATTTTTTAAAATAAATATTAGATTTTGATCGAAATTGTTGAGTTCGAATGAATCCGTAACTCACCCTCTAGCTCCGTACTTAATTGAATTCAAGATTGTTTTTGTGAGCAAGTGGACGAAGTTGCATGAAGCTTACAAAACAAATTAAAGCTGCTGCTATTTGAAACCTAGCTAGCACACAAAATTGTACTCATATATACTATTGTTTGAAATGACAGTACTTAAAGTATTTTCTTGCAGCCGTCCCAGTAACTTTCGAACGTTTTCCAAAGTTGATAGAAAGTGTATTATTGAGGGAAAATGCTTACTTTCTATAAGACAACACTAGCCTGTGGGTTTGGTTTTGTCTTTGAAAAATAATTTTTTTATGAATTTATTTTTTTTTAATTGGAGAAAAATATTTTTCCTATCAGAAAAAGAAAAAATATTTTTCAAAACTTTTTTTTAATCTTCTCCACCCTATTCCCCATTCTCATCAACCCACCCCCAAACCACCCCTACCTCCACCATACCAAACCCATCCCAACCGCGCCCACCATCCACCCTAAATAGAACTATTATTAAAAGTACTTTTTTTTATGTCGTAGATAGAATATTTTGTTTTATTCCAACAAAATGAGTATATTCTTTTCTTGATGTAATAAAAGTATTTTCTTTAATTTCAACAAAACGAGTACTTTCTTTTCATGATGTAGAAAAAGTATTTTCTTTCATTTCAACAAACTAAGTATTTTCTTTTATGAAATAGAAAAAAAGTATTTTTTCCAACGGAATGAGTACTTTCTTTTCATGACATAGAAAAAGTATTTTCTTTCATTTCAACAAATTGAGTATTTTTATTTCATGATCTAGAAAGTATTTTCTTTCATTTCAACAAACTAAGTATTTTCTTTTCCTGAAATAGAAAAAAATATTTTTTTTCCAACAAAATGAATATTTTTTTTTCATGATGTAGAAAAAGTATTTTCTTTCATTTCAACAAATTGAGTATTTTTTTCCTCATGATGTAGAAAAAATATTTTCTTTCATTCAACAGAATGAGTAATTTCTTTTCATGTTGTAGAAATGATACTTTCTTTTTCAACAAAATAAAGTATTTCTTTTAAGTTATCATGCTCGAATTTTAATGTTGTTCTTATATGAAAAAGTAAAGTAACACATTGTTCCTTTGCGTCTGTGTGAATTTTGAAACGAATAATTAAATTATTGAAGAAAATAGAATCAAGGAGGGGGGAGTATAGGAAACATGGAAATTTTGGGAAAGGTGGGTTGAAGAGAGTAGTATAAAAGTTTTTTTTTCCTAAAATTATTTTATACTCTCTAACCAAATACTAGAAAATATTTTCCGAAAAATGTGTTTCACTAATCAACCAAATAAAGGAAAATAAGTGATAAAATTGCTCATTTTTCAGAAAAATATTTTCTAGGATTCTTCATACCAAATACAGCCTAGGTGTTAATTTATCATGGTTAGGTAATAAACTTGAAGAAAGAATATGTAGTTATCTATGATTAAGTGATGACAATGTTAATGTATGTAAAGACGCATGACATATATTCATCAGATTAGCGTAAACGTCTTGCACGTGTGAGTTTTTTCATGTAATTGCAATAAAGTTCCAAAAAGTTTAAAAGGTTTTTCAAATAATATCCTAAGCCGACTCGTCCATATTTTTCATCTATTTTTTCAAATAGTCGAGCCTTGACATAACTATTTAAGTTGTTGTCACGTGAACGAGAGGTCAAAGGTTCGGGTCGTGAAAACAACCTCTTGCAAAAATGCAGGATAAAGTTGCGTACAATAGACCCCTGTGAATCCGGCCTTTCTCCGGAACTCGCGCATAGCAGAAATTTAGTGTACCGGCTGCCCTTATTTTTTTCAAATAGTCCTAATTTGAGTATTACGATGAAATACAATATGTTTAGCAAAATGAATATGGCGGACTTAAATATAGCCAATCCTAATTAATTTTTGATTAAGACATAAGTGTTGATGTTGCTGCTGATTAATATGATAATTTTCTTCTGAAAGGTGCTTTTATCACTCCTCCTATAAAGTTTCATTAGCCATCATTTTCAAAATACACTTGTTTGGAATGTATTAAAATGATATTTCCAATAACATTTCTTCTATTTTGTTTCTTTATTTTCTTTTTCTCTGCCGTATAAGACAGCCCTGTTTCTTTTTCCTCATTCATTTTCTTCTCTTTTTTTTCCCTCCCCTTTTCCCCCAAAACATGCTCGATAATTTTATATTTATACCGTCCTTTTCCAAGGTGCACCTAATATGCGATATTTCACATTTTTATACCTCATGATCCGTACCCATACTCAAAACTTTAATTAAGTGTTAAATCGTCAAATAAAGTTAGTTATTGGTGCTGTTGATGATCTACGAGGACCAAACAAATGACAATTTATATTTTATCTTTCTACCGTAAATTACTCAATCAAAGCGTGATATGAACAATTAAAATCTAATTAATTGTGTCCTCTTTTGGAAGATAATGGTCAAGGATTGGTACCTAACATCTTTAAATTTAGTTCACCTTTCTTCTTCAACATTTATCTCAGTGGTCCTTTTTTTCTAAAAAGAAATCAGGGGTCAATTTTTTATAAATTCTTGAATAAGAACACCCACGTATTACTCCTTGTCATGTTCAATATTGCTAAAAACTATAATAGCAGTTAGTTACTAATATAGTTATATAGCCACACGAAATTATATGAAAATGGAAGAATAAAATGTGAAACATAGACTACAATATATAGGATATGGTTGGAGGCAGAATTTTTATAACTAAAAGTTATTGACTCACTAACCAATTAAGTGATCAACCTTAGATTATTGCATAAAAAGCTCATACAATTTCCCTTAACCAATGATAGCAGCTCACGTATACCATTTCAACATTGCTGCTGTCCAAATTATCTATCCTACTTCAACATGATTTGGTCATTATAGTAAACTATTGATTCCAAGTGATCTTCTCGTTCATTTTCAAAATAAAAAAACTTGTAATTCTTCTTCATGTTAATTATAATCAAATTGATTGCGTATAAGTATTCTCTAATGGGCATGTCTCATATTAAATCAAGAAAAGAAAGTTATTTAATATCTTGATCTTTTTGTAGGATTTGTTAAAGTTTACAAGAGTCCCCCAAACTATCTCAAGCTCTCAATATTCTAGGGATTAAAGCAATATATATAATTACAGTCAAGAGTGTAATGAGATGAATGTGTTGTCTTCAGTTTTTGTTTAAAAGTTTAAATTTTCGGAGGAAAACTTATGGACAACTATTGTGTATCAATTAAAAATTCCCTCCTCAGCCGGAGGGGGAACCGACTCAGGGGAGAAAATTCACTCCAAATCGGATGTTGTTTGCTCTGCTCTTCTATATTATGTTGTTCTAGACAAAAAGATGAGCCCCTTGTCCTCACGTCCACTCTCAAGGATCTCCCATCTACGAATCCTGAAAAAGATACCGATTAGAAACAAAATAGTATGATACATTATCACTAACATATTAAGTATATTCAAATTAATCGTGTTAGTGAGTTTCGAAAATGGATGAATAAAGAAAAAAAATGCGGACTAGTCCCAAAAGGTGTACTGTGATGTTGCAGCATTTGATTGGCTAGCTAAGGATACCAAAAATATTTGCAAGTCCACTAATCAGAGAGTGCCACAAATCCAACTTGTTAAATTGCATGAAATTAGGAAGATTAAGACATTTGTGTCTTTCGCTATTTCGATCATTTCGGGACAACTGATTAGCTTCCAATTTTCTGCAGACTTTTTATCTCAGTGATTGATGCAATAAACTTTCTTTTATCTTTCTTTTTCCTTTCACTTCAGCTGTGGCTTCCTGGAAAAATAGACTTCCTTGTCGGCATATAACGTAAGGACCAATTGTCACCTTTTTCACGGAGTTGTAGTACTTTTCACCTCAAATATGCAATAAAATTGACTGATTTAATAGTTTATAATAATAATAGTAGTACATATTGATCAAAGAGAAATATTTTCATGTTTCATTTTTTTTTCCCTTTCTCTATACCCAGAAAAAGTAAGGTAAAACGTGAAGAATTGACTAAGTTGGTTGGAAGACTTGGGATCGATTCTATCACCAGCGGCCTTCTTAATCAGAATTTATTGCATCGGGCTTGCCTAGTATGATTTATATTTTCTGCGTGGTTTGCGAGTTATTGCACAATAAACAGGTTACTCAGTGCACACCTGAAGGATAGCGACTGCGAATTTCCTTGGAAATTGTCCAAAAAAAACAATTAGTGTAATTTGACTAATAAAAATTTTCAAACTAGTGATTTTAAAAACATGGTATGAGATTTAGTTTAATTTTTAAACATAAAAGCGATTCTTTTTTAAATAAATTAATAAAAAATATCATCTCATAAAATAAAACAGAGTATGTATAAAAAGCAGAAAGGTAGAGAAAGTGAAAGAAAATGTGAGAAATAGTATAGGCCACCATTCATATACAAGGAACAGAGAGGTACAGGAACATTGTATAGTTTCCTATAATGTATATACTCCCTCACATGCACATAAAAATGTGAAAGAATAAGCAGAAAAACCAGCTGAGCTCCAATTTCTAACTACATCCAAGCTACAAGCTGGTCTCTGAAAACCTCTCACAATTTTAAGAAAAGGTAAAAAAATGAAAAAACTATAAGAACCCCATTAAAGAGGAAATTCCGGGGACGTATCATCTAAACCATCCCTCTGGTAAATCTCCTCTGTAATAGTCCAAATTTACCACAACTTCAACTCTTTTTTTCACCATCCCAAATTAGGCCTGATTTGCCATGTCTTTGGCATTTATGAACGTACCATGAAAACCATATGGCACTCTTGTTGGAAGTTTAACTGTGGCCTCTAATTTCATGGTCATTGCATTCACAATTTGTAGCTCTGATTTCCATTCTTTCTCATTGTGCACAAAAGCAAGAATATAACCATCATCTTCTGCTTTGCTGTTAGGGTCTCTTGGTAAAAACAGAGGCTCCCCACCAAACTTGTTATCTCCATAAATAAACTTTTCTACTTCACCAGTAAAAAGGTCTACTTTTGCAAAGCCAGAAACTTTTGGCCATGGTTCTGCAATGGCCAAATATGCAAACCTTGTTTTCCTTCCAAGTTTGTTCCTGTTCACCATTCCTGCTTCTAAATTCACCTGATCTTCTTCCTTCTGAATAATTGCTCTTCTTGTTGATTTTCCAGTTTTCAAATTAAGCCGAATTTCTGATAAAACACTCTTTAATCCCTCATCACATTCATTGAAAATCGAGTCGGGTGGTGTCATACATGAACCAATCACCACAATTTCATTAGTTTCCGGCTCTTCCCAAGCATTCCATAAATGGAAACAAAAACAATCAGGTACTTCTACCCACTTCAAACCTTCACCATCTTTTGCATATTTGTCCAAAACACCAAATCTTGAAACTTTATTCTTATCATAAACCACAGGCGACCCGCCCCGGATCATTTCAGACATCTTAAACACCACCTGCTGATCAGGAATAATAACAAACTTCTCAGTAACAGCAAAATCATGCATCATTGTTGGATCTTCAACTGGGATTTCAACATCATTGGATTTCTCCCCATTTTTCGAAAACCTGAAATACTTAAGGTACGGTTTTTGAATCACATCGTAGCTCAAAGCAAATAACTCCCCTGAAACAGGGTCGAGTTTCGGGTGAGCTATCATTGTGGATTTCAACTGACCATCAAAATCGAATCTTCCGACAGTTTTAAGGTCACCAGTTGGTGTTACACGTACATGGTACGGCAAATCATCCTCGGACATAGCAAGCAAACGGTTGTTGAAATAAACTAAACCAGCGTTTGCAACTCCAGTTCCTCTACTGTGATCAACAAGTCCAAACAGTCCACGTGCATAGAAAAGCATGAGCCTTGCAATTCCCGAGTGGCCATGTAATTCACCAATGGCTTTAGGAAAAACAGGACGACCCAAAGCTTTTTCTTGAACGAGCCGTTCAGTTTCAGTGAAACGACAAGCGTAACTTGCCGAGCCATTTTTGAATTGGACGGCGTGAACCATGCCGTCACCGTCAAAGAAATGGTGTCCGGCGGTTGGTTCGAAAAGCGGGTTAGCGCCGTTACGAACGTAAACGCCTTGAACACATTTGGGTATTTTTCCGGTGACCGGAAGGGAGTGAGAGACGGGATTTTCCGGTACCGGAGCGAAATTCCCGGAAATTTGGACACGTGGGTCGGCTGTTTTTGGTAAAGGGTGTTCGAGTTCGTGTTTTGTTAAGACACTTTCCACGGCATCTAAAGCCATTGCTGCTGCTTTTTGGACTAAATTCCATTGAGGACTTGTTGTAGAAGAAGAAGAATTTGTACTTTCTTGTTTTGGATATGAAATTGTGGTTGGTTTTGAAGTGGGAATAGTACTAGTTTTGGGTGTTTGATAATTTGGAGATTGTTTTGGAAAATGGAGAATTGGAGGAGCTTGGAGTGAGGAATTAATACTAGGAAGTTGTCTGTTAGGCTGTTTATTAACTAGTGAAATGGAGTTTGAAGAATAAGCCAAGTCTCTTGAAGATGGCATTGATAACTTGGGCTTAATCCATGTATTTGAAGCAGGAGTTGTAGATGCCATAGTTACCTATTTTTTATGTTTGTATTTGAGTGCTTTTGGGTGTGTTATTGTGAAGGAAAATGTGAGAGTTTTGGAGAGAAAAGAGGTGGGAAATGAGAGTTTTTTTTAAGGTGAGTTGGTTAAGTTGTGGGGGGAGAGAAGAGAGGGGGATTTGTATATATAGAGTAGGGGAGAGTGTGGGATGGAGTCCACTTTCTAACATGTAGGAGAAGACCACGTGTTGGATATGTGACAATTGCATATTTGGACGCTTAACTGTCTTTACTACTAACACTAATAATACTAACAAATGAAATGACCCGTTGGACAAGTTAGGCTTGCTCCATTGATTAAAAGTACCTCCACGGGTCGAATACATTCGAGAGGAAATTTGAAAACACTATAATTTTTTTTAATTTGGGAACAGTTTAAAAAAAAATGACCCATTGAGGGTAGGGGTGTCAATCATTTTGTTCGGCCAGTTATTTTATAAATTTTGTATCATATAATTTTTTTTATTATTCTATTATGTATAATTAAAATTAGACTCTTCGAAACCGTCCCAATCATGTCGGTTACTCTTCGGTATCGGCACGGTTCGGTTAATTTTCGATATCTTTTTTAATGTCATATAAAAGTCACTATTAGAAATAGAATGCAATAAAACACGTACTTGTATAGGACTTAGCCAAACTCTCTAATATTTTTACTATTTAAAGAGTGATAAATTAAAAAAACATGAAAGATGACCAGATAATAGATCCATCAACTATTCTACAACAGCGTAAAAGAAATTAAGCAAATATATATCATACGAGTGAAAAGATATTAACCAAGTTGAGATTCAAGAAATAAAGTCTATAGAAGATTAATATTCAAAAAGATAAATCTAAATCATATGAAAGGAAACATATTCAACATATTGTAGTTTGCTACTCATAATCGCTAGAATAACTTGTATCTTGCTAGTGAATATGATGGAAATAATTTAGTTTCAATAGGAGTAGCATAATATGTTTGAGAATTAGGATTTTGAGTTTAATTACTTGTGGCTTGTAACTGTTTTCATAATTCCAACGCCCAAGGAAAATTTTAATATTTTATTATTTTTAAACTTAATGTATAGATATATTTTTCATATGTAAATTTATTCGGTAAGGTTCGGTATTTTTTCGATTTATTTTTGTAAAATAAAAATTCTACCCTAATTATCGGTACGGTTATAGATTTATGTAAAAACCTGCGTTTTTATTAAAACAAACGTACAGTTTTATTTAAAAAAAAAAACTAAAATCGGTTCGGTTTGGTATGATTCGATCGATTTAGTCGGTTTTTAAATATTCATTAACACCCCTAATTGAGGGTCCCCTACATTGTTTCTACATCATTATTAGTATGCTTTTATGTAGTAAACTTTTGCCACTATTTTCCTTCTTTCGTAATTAATAAGAAATCAGAAACATATACGCAAGACTTTTTGGAAGAAATATTAGTTTATCAAATTATATTTCTATTTGTATTTGAGTATGGAGTTATAGACGTTCTAAGGCTTTTTAAGCATCACTAATCTACTATACTTACATGCACCTATTGTTCTAAAAGAAATATAAATAGTAAATACTTTTTGCCAACCAATATAGGATGGATGACTCTCGTTATAAAAGGTCCTTCTGATATTTAGCTAACACTTGTCAAGATATCACAATTCGAATTTTTAATATAGTAATAGTTTTTTTCTTTTACAATTTATAATACTATAGTTCGAAATATAAACCATTGATCGCCGAATTTTCTTTGAGACACATACATGCTGCTCATACGCCTTTTTTTTAAAAGTTTTCCTGATGTATCATTTTCAGAATTTTTTTTATCTTATTTGGGTTGTCTTTTAATTAAATAAAAGAGTTAATTGTCATTAAAATTATAAGTTGACCCGACGAATTTTCTTGTTTTCTACCTCCCAAGTCCCAACAGTACCTTCCATTACCAACGGCCTTAACCTCAACAAATAAGAGAGCTCTTTGTTTTAAGTTCTTTTAAATGGCAATTAGCTAACATTCAACAAAATCTTAGTGATTGTTAAGGAGTGAAGGAAAAATTTTGTAGTTTAATGTAATGGTAATAGACAACCTCATAGAAGGTTTAAGGGGAGAATGACACAAATAGAATACTTTTATGTCACTGTTGATTTTTTACCCCGGTTAAAAAAGTTCCAAAAATAATCCGGCTCGATGGCATAATTTTAAAATATGTTATCAGAATTTTGAAGCATACTGCCAGAATTCTAACACATATTGCCTGAATTTTGAAGCACGCTATCAGAATTAACGAAATTAAAAATTCGGACGGGAGATATTTTACTAAAAATATTTCTTAATGGCATCAAAATATAAATGGTAATTCTAAAAAAAGCCCCTGCAACATAATTTCTTGATATATAAGGTCCTCCCAAAAGGGGAAGAAGAATCTGCATCGAACATGTTAAGTGTCGTATTTAGTTTATGCAAGCAGCAAGTAAATCTGTATATCTAATCCTTAGTTATAAGATAGAAAAACTGCAAAAGGTACAAGTCTTTTCAAATGAGTCAAAAGTTTTTTGTAAAGGAGTGAAAAGAAATTTAACACCGAAAGACAAAATAAAGAAAAGTAGAAGAAAGAAAGACAAAGTCATCAAAAAAAAGAAAGCTTGAAAATGGAAAAAGTATAAACATTTAATGTGAAAAGAAAGCTTGAAAATGGAAAAAGTACTAAGGTAGTTAAGTTTGATGTAAATTTAAATTAAAGAGCTATCTTCTGTTCAAATTTTCTTTTAGAAATTTAGCAAAAAATAATATTTACTGGTGTTTTTATGAAAGAACTAGACAATTTAACTATAAAAATCACAAATTAAGTAAAAACATAACCTATTCATATTAAAATGATAAAAATTGAGAGACAAAATATATGAATTTTGTTTTGAGTATTTATTTGGTATAAATATCGAGCGTAAATATACATACGAAAGAGTTTGATTGTTTCAAGTTAGACCAAGTTTCGTAAATGGACCAAGCAAGTAACTTTCGGTTAAAGTGAAGGTGTGTGTTTTGGGTGCGTTAATTGGTCCATTCCACTCGGCTAAAAACCCGCGTTCGACCCAATTAACAAGGGTCACCTCCTAACCACGTGTCGGTTTAATTTCTCCACTTAATCTAAATCTATGTCACATCATTATGTCCCACACGTTTGTGTCCCATCCAATTAGCCCCCATCATTTTTACTTTCTTTCCATTCAATTATTATCTTTTAGTGTTGTGGACTCTCACATTCACCCAATAACCATGTTTTTCATCCATTATTAAGAGTATAAAATACATGTAATCTTCACCCTTTTGATTGAAAATGCCTACATTTTACTATTAACAGAAATAAAGGCAAGAGAGATCATTTTTATTGTTATCATTCTTAATCCTTTTATAAATGAATGATGTAAGCTTTTGTATATAAAAAAAAAGTACTTCACTTCAAGTGTTGAGGATAATTTATGTCCATGTAAATGCTTGACATCATGCAGGAGATGGATATCTTGAAAATACTTTTTCACTAATATATAGTCAAGCGGCAAGTTTAGCAAGTTAATTAAGCTTTTAAGTTAGAAACTTATCAAAAGTCAATATGAGGTAAGTTGAGTAGTTGGTTTAAAGATGTGCGATATACAAACATGATTAATAAGGACTGTATTTCGGACTATATTCAAGAAATTAAATATTCTATGACAATACTATTAAAAGAAATACGTATATATATATATATATATATATATATATATATATATATATAGTAAGTATTTATGCTTTATTATTCATATATATGCTGTATCTTTGAGAGATAAGTTACTTCGTTTGCAATTTCTTTCCCTCCTCCCCGGAAAAAAACATTTCAGAAGAAGGGTCATGAGTAGAAGAGTAGAAGCTGCAAGATCCAAAAAAACGAGTGAAGTTCACTACATTATTAAAGTTTGCTACAGACTAACAAAATAAATAAAGAAAAGAAAATAATATCTTGAGAAAAAGGTGAAATGAAAATGGATGAAGGTGCATGGTGATTAATGGAGATGGTGGTCTTAAGGTTATCTTCTTAATAGTTAATTAAGTCTCTTATCCTTCTTATATATATATATATATATATATTTAAAAATGTCACTCATTTGTCACCCTTGGTGTAGGAATTTTCTAGTTTACACCTGAAAATGTTCCATTAGTACATAGAGCGTTTGATAATTAATTAGAGCTGGCTATCCAATAGAATTGAGATGAATTCCACGAAGTGGTTCATAAAAATAATTAAATTAATGCCCATGAGAGGAATAGAATTGAATCACACAGTGGACCAAATTGCACTCACATCTACCCTTTAGGCTCAACACATTAATAATTTAAAACTCTAACTATGGAAATAAATTTTCCCCTCGTGAAACAACTAACCTGCATTAATAAAACCGATTTGCTCTTGCAGAAAAATCGGGTCTGAAATCTCTACCTAAAATGTACAATAGACAGAATATTTTGATGGTATGATATCCTATGAAAAAATAAAAATAACCAAAAGTTGACGGAAAAAAAAAGAAGAGAAAAGAAACTACTAATCACTTCTCGAAGGATGCAAGTGATGGTTAGGTCCAATAATATTTAAATTGTTATTACGCATATACGTTATCTTTGTATTAAGATTTGCCTCTTAAACAAAAGTATTAGGGGAAAACTTTATACTATAAACAATTATTATGGCCGCAATCAATTTCTTTTTAATTATTTAATTGGATTGCAGTTGAAGATTCCTTTTTCTTTGATATCCAGGCATTGGACATAGACTTAAGACTTGAAGAGATCACTGTTTTACCGTTAAAAAGAGTATTCAATTGATTTCAAATAATAGGCTAACAGCCATATCTTTTTGGGTATTTAATAAATGATTTATGCGATTGACAGGTATTAGTCCCCTACTTGTCATGAATGACTCCAACAAACGAAAAAAAGTACGCGTATGATATAAATAAAAATATTTAAAGTAGCAACCATACTAAAAGGAAGATAAATTAAACGGCTGATTTTGATAGATATGATCCTGATGACAAAATATTAAACTCTACTATTTCAAGCTATCTACGTGTTCAATTATGATAACAATGATCTTGGTAGTAAAGATTTATTTTTTAATTAAATGGATTGAAATAGTAGCACTCCTAAGTTTGGTAATCCAAGCTTACTTTCTTCATTCGTTGTTTCTTGAAGTTATTGGACCACTTTTATTCTGTTAGTGTCAAGACACAAATATGTGCCATATCGTCATCATTTTCCGTACTTAATTAAGGGATTAATTGTGACATCTACTATCATTTATAGTGATCATGAACCTTGTATTAATTTTGCTCTCTCGTCCTTTAGGTTTTTGAAAGATGCAAATGTAGCACGGCATTAATTAACTACTTATTAATCTATCTATGTACCACTCGACATTTAATTTGTATGACAAGGTGAGTTGCTCTGATGGTAAGCACCCTCCACTTCCAACCAAGAGGTTGTGAGTTCGAGTCACCCCAAGAGCAAGGTGGGGAGTTCTTGGAGGGAAGGATGCCGAGGGTCATTTTGGAAACAGCCTCTCTACCCCAGGGTAGGGGTAAGGTCTGCGTACACACTACCCTCCCCAGACCCCACTAGTGGGATTATACTGGGTTGTTGTTGTTGTTGTTGTCGTTGATTAACTACTTAAGTTTTATGTACTATAGTGTAAACAAAATTATATATTAATAAATTTTAAGGTGTGATAACATGTTAGTTAACATTTTTACCATGATACCAATTAATCCATGTCAAGGGATTAATTTAATCACCTATAATTACATAATAAGAAGTTACATGATTATGCAAATATTTTTTTTTACACTGTTACTATAAAGAACTTAAACTCTTCCATAATTTAATGTCAAGGGACTGAAACTAATTAAATGTGCATCCTTTGGTGATAAGGAGCACAGGTCAGACGATCAAAAGTTTGCACATGGAATCATAGCTGCAAGGGACAAATTTTCAAGGTTCGAGGATACTCTTAAGGCCATTTTCCTCTAAGCCCTAGCAACCTAATTAAAATATACTAACAAGTTTAAGTTATGTGCACTGCCGTATGATATTTCAAGCGGCCTATTCACAAGATGGTGTAATGCCACTTGAATGTACGATCAAGACAGCTTTTAAAGGATGTGAAAAGCCACAGTAATATTGCACAGATTTTGAGTAGGAAGTTCAAAACCAACCAATGTAATGAAGTAAGACAGTAGCTCCTCAATTAATTTCAAAACTTGGACGATCAATTGCCAGTGACAAGTTCGCAACTTGGCTTCTTAATGTAGTATCTTCCCATCCCCAGCTCCATGTTGCATAGGCATGTTCTCACATGCATATATATATATATATATATATATATTCTCATTATCATTTACACATCTCCCTTTCCTGTTTCCTGCTAACTTTATCTATTCATCATTTAATCCTACTATCGCCTTACAATGAAAAATAAGCCCAACTTGGACCAAAAAAATATATATATTCTTAATTAAGTCTCTTGTTTCTGTTTCGTTTTCCATTGATGTTAAAGATCAATGCGTGTCTCGTTCTTAACCCTACTTTTAGAATCGTAATTTTTTCTTCCAAGTGGTGCGCACGCTCATAATCATGCAACGACAGAATGACTGTGTAAAATTTTATTGGCCATTTCACGTTCATCTTTTGAAGCTGCTAATATTGCAACTGGTCGAAAAAATATAATAGTGCTACTTGGGATTTCCTAATTATAATTTTTGCTTTGTCGTGATATTGGACAATAAGTAAAGAATACATGTGCAAAGGCAACCGACTTTACCTGAAAAAACTACCAACTGCAAGAAAAAGAACCTGAACCAATTTTTAAATTAAAAAAATACTACAAATAGAGCATTAATGCGAAGCCGCGGTTTTAATAAAAGAAAAAAGGTAGGCTACATGCTTCAAGAAATTAAAACAATAGATGCCCATTCAAAGGCCAAATTAAATCATATACATGTTCAATTGTTCATGTATTAAAGATGGTCAATGACAATAATTTTTTAGCTAGAGTTGACAACTTAACATGATAATGCTTTTATGGTAAACCAATGTGCAACAGCAAAAGCCATACTTCCAAAGAATATGACAATTCTTTCTTTCTTTCCTTTCAAACTTTATCTACACAAAAAAAGCAGTAGACTCAGAACCAGATAGTGCCTCCATTCCCCACACCTTAAAATGGCCCCATTTTAAAGAGGATTTATATAGGAAGGGCACATGGAGGGATTAAGAATCAGGGGAACTAGTAAAGGCAATTGGATATTTGAGCCAAGAATGTGGGGTCCTTTATTAATTAATTCCAGAATATAGTTGAGTAATGACAGGGGTAAGGACAAAATCACAAATAGCCCTTTTTGTCTTATAGTTAGGTCAAAAGAAAATTTGGTATTCCCAACTTTATACAATTGTACTGTGATGTTGATCGATCTATCGATGATCAATTATTCGAATTAACCTGCCTAATGTGATGGTGCTCTTGAACAAGTTTGTGTTAATGATTTGTATTTCCACTTCAATTATCTTATAAATAGTTAAAACTAAAACAAAATGAAAGTTTTGTTAGATTTAGAGCGTATAATGTCACGCCCCAACCTCGAAAAGCGCGATCGGCGCTCAACCGAGCGAACCCGGCCGAGTAAATCCGTTAGATACTTTCTACCCAATTAACCCATGATCAAGAAAACATGTGATTTCATTAATTATACAGTAGGAATCTCATTCATACAAATCCTAAATCGTTTCATTGGTCATTGCGCCTTTAAGTCTCAAAATACACATTTCTTATAGTTCGAGTGGAACAAGTGATCAAACACAACATAACTTGTTTAACATTACCAACACCATATACAACCCACATAGTGTCTACGGAGCCTCTAAAGATACAAGAGAGAGTAAAGATGGTGCCGACAATAAGGCCCCGACTATACCTCAAAAGTGACCATAATATAAGCAAAAGGTACAATACATGACCCCGCAATGAAATGAGGCTCACCGAATCCGCTGAGAAGAGGATGCAGCACTATCTTTGATCAGCACTTTTTGCTATGTAACCACCTGCATCCATTTAAAGATGCAGTGCCCCAGGCAAAAGGGACGTTAGTACCGTCGAATAGCACTAGTATGTATAGCTAAACACCAACTCAATAGAATGAATAGTAATACAAGAGTAACAGTCAAAAATTCAATAAAAGCCTTCAAATAATATTAAAACATCAATTTAAAGGTCATATAAGTTTTCAAGTCAACTTCCACGTTATTAGGTTGGGTGATCTTTAGTGCCGATATTCCACAATTCACAATGCCTCTGTATTCTTACACGGAGTCCGATCTCGACTCTATCGGCTAGGTCGTCTCATTTGAGACATCAACCATAACCATAATTTCAATTATTATTTCCAGCACAGTACCACCATGTGTACGGCATGGCGTCCGATTACAGCCCGATTGTTGAGCATATTATCAAATACTAGGTGTGCATCAATATTTTAAGCCCCTTTTTGTGAAAGATTTCCATCTTTTCCCAACCCATTTTCTATCATTTTTTTAGCTCGTAATCTTCCCACATACCTTAGGAACACATGCATGTAAAGTAAACACCCCCATCCCATGAATTACCTCACTAATGGCCCATTCTAGTCATATTTTGAAATTAAGAGTTTGGGTAATAGAATCTTACCTCTTAGGAAGAAGACCTAGGTACCTCTCTTGATAATCCTCAAGGTTTTAGATGATAATTGAAGAACAATTTGGTGAAGATCACTTCTTCCTCTAGGACCCTCTCTCTCACTCTAAAAATATCTGAAAATATGCTCAAAATGGTCCATGTGATGTGTTTTAATGGAATAGGGTCGGGTTTAAGAACCCCCAAAATTGAAGCTCTGAAACAGGTTCTGCGGTCGCATAGTGGTTATGCGGTCCGCAAAATGACCGCGAAAATGGGGGCAGAATTGGAAAGAAACTGATCTGGTCTGCGATCACTATGCGGCCCCCAGACCTATTCTGCGGTCACATAATGTACCGCAGAACGGTTCTGCGGTCGCATAGTGCACCACAGAACCTCTCTCCGAAAAATTCCAAGGCGAGATATGCGACAAGAATGCGGCCCGCGAAACGGTTATACAGTCACATAATGGCCGCGAAATTGGGCATTAAAAATGCCCCAAAAATCTTCCCCACTCTCCGACAAGTCTGCGGTCCACAGAGTGGTTCTGCGGCCGCAGAATGGGCCGCAGAAATGCATACTTCTACGCCTATTTTGGCATCACAGAACCCGAGTTTTCAGGAAACATTTTACGGGACCTTACATTCTTCCCCACTTAAGATCATTTGTCTTCGAATGAGGGTCAAGGTTCACTATTAGCATCTTATACAACTCAGCTTTTCATACCCTACACCAGTAACCTCAAATTCAACTAACTCTCCAAATTTCCAAAAAATATCGTAAGAGTTTACTTTGTAACTAGGCCTATCCACCTGTCAGAGAGCCCCATAAACACATCTTACAAGCATGTACAGAACCCAACGATGTAATATAACTCATAATAACACCAATCGTGGCCTCATGTAAACAACATATAATTAAAAGGAACACATTTACATTAACTGATCAAGTGATACAAAATTCATAGGCGACAGGTTCATAAAAGAAAGGATTACACAACTATTCAAACAAGTAAGGATACTTTTTCTTCATCGCCTCCTCGGACTCCCACGTGGCCTCTTCAACCCGTTGGTTTTTCCATAACACTTTTACGGAGGTAATTTCTTTATTCCTCAAATTTCGGACTTATCTATCAAGAATGGAATCTAGAATCTCTTCATATGACAATTCCTCATTAACCTCGATGGTCTCAACCGGCATAATAGCTGACGAATCTCCAACTACCTTCTTCAACATAGACACATAGAATACCGGGTGCACTCATGACATCTCAGGTGGTAGCTCAAAGTTTGTACGCCACCTGGCCAATTCTCTGAATGATATTTTACGGCCCAACATACCTCGGACTCAATTTTCCTTTCTTACCAAATCGCATTACACCTTTCATGGGAAAATTTTTTAAGAATACCCAATCATCTTCTTTGAACTCCAAGTCTCTGTGACGAACATCCGAATAGGATTTTTGACGACTCTGAGCAGTTTTCAACCGCTCCTTTATGATCTTAACTTTTTCTATAGCCTGATGTACAAGGTCTGGCCCTATCAACTCTGCTTCCCCAATCTCGAACCACCCAATGGGAGATCTACATCTCCTACCATATAATGCCTCAAATAGTGCCATCTGAATACTAGCATGAATGCTCTTGTTATAAGCAAACTCTATGAGTGGAAAATGATCATTCCAGCTACCCTTGAAATCAAGAACACAAGCTCGCAACATGTCCTCAAGTGTCTGAATAGTCCGCTCTGCTTGCCCGTCGGTCTGTGGATGAAAAGATGTACTAAGATTCACCTGAGTACCCAGACCTTGCTGAAATGTCTTCCAAAAATTGGCCGTGAACTGAGCCCCTCGATCGGAAATGATAGAAAGTGGAGTGCCATGTAGCCTGACTATTTTCTTTATATACGACTGAGCATACTATTCCGCTGTGTTGGTAGATTTAACTGGCAAGAAGTGTGCTTATTTCGTGAGTCGGTCTACGATCACCCAAATTGAGTCAAACTTGTGCGGAGTGCGTGGTAATCCTATCACAAAATCTATAATAATAATTTCTCACTTCCACATCGGAATTTCCATGTTCTGTGCCAACCCACCAGGCCGTTGATATTCGACCTTCACTTGGTGACAATTCGGACACCTTGCCACAAAGTCCGCCACATTTCTTTTCATGTCATTCCACCAATAGACTTCCTTGAGATCGTGATACATCTTTATAGAACCTGGATGTACGGAATACCTAGAAGCATGAGCCTCAGTCATTATCCTTTTCCGGAGACCATCTACATTCAGAACACATAGTCGCCCTTGGTACCTTAGTGTACCATCATCCATGCCAAGAGTAAAAGCCATAGTTTTATGTTTTTGAATCTCCTCCTTCAATTGCACCAAAAATGGATCGTTGTATTGCTTCTCTTTGACTTCTACAACAAGCGATGATTCAGCCCTATTTTGCACACTTACCCCTCCTCTATTAGAGTCCGTACGACAAACTCCCAAACTAGGGCTGAATCATCGCTNAATAATTTCTCACTTCCACATCGGAATTTCCATGTTCTGTGCCAACCCACCAGGCCGTTGATATTCGACCTTCACTTGGTGACAATTCGGACACCTTGCCACAAAGTCCGCCACATTTCTTTTCATGTCATTCCACCAATAGACTTCCTTGAGATCGTGATACATCTTTATAGAACCTGGATGTACGGAATACCTAGAAGCATGAGCCTCAGTCATTATCCTTTTCCGGAGACCATCTACATTCAGAACACATAGTCGCCCTTGGTACCTTAGTGTACCATCATCCATGCCAAGAGTAAAAGCCATAGTTTTATGTTTTTGAATCTCCTCCTTCAATTGCACCAAAAATGGATCGTTGTATTGCTTCTCTTTGACTTCTACAACAAGCGATGATTCAGCCCTATTTTGCACACTTACCCCTCCTCTATTAGAGTCCGTACGACAAACTCCCAAACTAGCCAATCGATGGACTTCCTTGGCCAATGGCCTTTGATATAACTCAAAGTGAGCCAAACTACCTATAGATTTCCGGCTAAGCGCATCCACCACAACATTGGCTTTCCTCGGGTGATATAGAATATCAATGTCGTAATCCTTGAGTAACTCAAGCCACCTTCTTTGCCTCAGATTCAACTCCTTTTTGTTTGAAAATATATTGAAGACTCTTGTGGTTCGTGAATACCTCCACATGGACCCCATACAAATAGTGATGCCAAAATTTCAATGCAAAAACCACCACCGCAAGGTCTAAGTCATATGTTGGATAATTCTTTTCATGATTCTTGAGTTTCCTAGAAGCATATGTTATAACTTTGTCGTGTTGCATTAACACACACCCTAGCCTAATTCTTGAAGCATCATAATATACCAAAAATCCATCTGTACCCTCTGGCAGGGTCAACACCGGCGTCGTAGTCAATCTCGATTTCAACTCCTGGAAGCTCCTTTCACACGCATCGGACCATTGGAACTTAACTGCTTTCTGAGTCAATTTAGTCAATGGAGAGGCAAGAGTAGAGAATCCCTCCATAAACTTCCTGTAATACCCTGCTAAGCCCAAGAAACTGCGAATCACAGTTGGCGTTGTAGGCCTAGGCCAATTCTTTACTACTAAAATCTTTTGAGGATCCACCTTCAGTCCTTCTCTAGAGACAATATGACCCAAGAATGTAACAGATTCTAGCCAAAATTAGCACTTTGAAAACTTTGCGTACAATTGATGTTGATGAAGAGTCTGCAAAACTGCCCTAAGATGATCGGCATGGTCCTCCCGACCTCGTGAATACACAAGAATATCGTCAATGAACACTATCACAAAGGAATCGAGAAAAGGCTTAAAAACCCGATTCATAAGATCCATGAAAGCTGTCGGGGCATTTGTTAGCCCAAAAGACATTACTAGAAATTCAAAGTGCCCATACCGGGTTCTGAAAGCTATTTTCTAAATATCTTGTTCCCTGATCTTTAATTGGTAATACCCGGATCGTTAATCAATTTTGGAGAAGTATCTAGCACCATGTAACTGATCAAACAAATCATCTATTCTTGGTAGTGAGTATTTGTTTTTTATTGTGACTTTGTTGAGCTGCTAGTAGTCAATACACATCCTCAGTGATCCATCTTTCTTCCTCACAAAGAGAACCGGTGCGCCCCATGGCGACACACTCGGTCGAATGAAACCCTTTTTCTAACAAATCCTTCAATTGTTCCTTTAGCTTCTTCAATTCTGCTGGTGCCATTTTGTAGGGCGGAATAGATATAGGTTGCGTGCCTGGCATAACATCAATCCCTAAATCAATCTCCCTATCCGGCGGAATCCTAGGGAGCTCATCAGAAAAGACCTCTGGAAATTCATTCACAACTAGCACAGACTCGAGTGTAGGTGCCTCAGCAGTGGTATCCGTAACTCGGACCAAATGGTAAATACACCCCTTGTTAATCATCTTTATGGCCTTAAAGAAAGAAATAAACCTACATTTCGACACCACATTATCCCCTTTCCATTCAACAACTAGCTCATTAGGAAATTCAAACCTCACATTTCTAGTTCAGAAGTCGAGCTTAACAAAATATGAATAAAGCCAATCCATTCCCATAATTACATCAAAATCAACCATCCCCAATTCAATGAGATCGTCCACGGTGTCCCAACCACGCACCGTGACAACACAACCCCTATAAACCCGTGCAGCCATAATAGACTCGCCAAACAGAGTAGATATAGAGAACGGCTCAGGAAGCTGCTCCGGTTCTATCCTAAATTCCATAGCAACATAAGGAGTAATATAGGATAAGGCAGAACCAGGATCACAAAGAGCATATACATCATGAGTTTGGACAGTCAATATGTATGTGACAACATCTGGAGAAGCCTCTGCATTCTGGCGACCGCTCATAGCATAGAAATGGTTGGGTCTGCCTGAATGCAGAGGCTTCTCCAGATGTTGTCACATACATATTGAC
>AWOL01S0014501.1:2396-15352 GCA_000715115.1 Nicotiana otophora
GATACCCCTATAGTTGAGTCAGTTCCAGTAGCGAGGGACTATCCAGATGTGTTTCCAGCTAATCTTCCGGGCATGCCGCCCGACAGAGATATTGATTTTGGCATTGATTTGTTGCCGGGGACCCGCCTCATCTCTATTCCTCCATATCGCATGGCTCATCCTGAATTGAAGGAGTTGAAGGACAGTTGCTGGAGTTGCTTGATAAGGGCTTCATTCGGCCCAGTGTGTCACCTTGGGGTGCTTCTATCGTATTCGTGAAGAAGAAAGATGGTTCTATGTGGATGTGTATTAATTATCGCCAATTGAACAAAGTTACAGTGAAGAACATGTATCCATTGCCTCGTATTGATAATTTATTTGATCAGCTACAGGGTGCCAGAGTGTTCTCCAAGATTGACTTACGTTCAGGCTACCATCAGTTAAAGATTCGGGAGCCAGATATCCCGAAGACTACCTTCAGGACTCGGTATGGTCACTACGAGTTCCTTGTGATGTCTTTTGTGCTGACCAATGCCCCAGCAACTTTTATGCACTTGATGCACAGTGTGTTCTGACCTTATCATTACTCATTCAACATTGTGTTTATTGACGACATTCTGGTGTACTCCCGGACTCGGGAGGATCATGAGCAGCACCTGAGGACTGTGCTTCAGACCTTGAGAGAAAAGAAGTTATATGCAAACATTTTCGAAGTGTGAATTTTGGCTAGACTCAGTGGCATTCTTGGGTCATGTAGTATCGAGTGATAGGATCCAGGTGGATCCGAAGAAAATAGAAGCAGTGCAGAGTTGGCCCAAACCGTCCTCAGCTACGAAGATCCGGAGTTTTTGTGGTTTGGCGAGGTATTACCATCGGTTTGTAGAGGGTTTCTCATCTATTGCAGCACCTATAACCAGGCTGACCTAGAAGGGTGTTCCGTTCAGGTGGACAGAGGAATATGAGGAGAGCTTTCAAAAGCTCAAGACGGCTTTGATTACAGCCCCAGTTTTGGTATTGCCTACAGGTTCGGGGTCCTACACTGTATATTGTGATGCGTCGCGGATTGGTCTTGGCGCGATGTTGATGCAGAGCGGTAGGGTGATTGCCTACGCGTCCAGACAGTTGAAGGTGCATGAGAAGAACTATCATGTCTACGACCTTGAGTTAGCAGCTATTGTTCATGCCCTAAAGATTTGGCGCCACTACTTGTACGGTGTTCCTTGTGAGATTTACACCGATCATCGGAGTTTGCAGCATCTGTTCAAGCAAAAGGATCTTAATTTGCATCAGCGGAGGTGGTTGGAGCTACTTAAGGACTATGATAGCACCATTTTGTACCACCCGGGGAAGGCCAATGTGGTGGACGATACTTTGAGTCGCTGGACGGAGAGTTTGGGGAGTTTAGCATATCTTCCAGCAGCAGAGAGACCCTTAGCATTGGATGTTCAGGCCTTAGCCAGCCAATTTATGATATTGGATATTTCTGAGCTGAGTCGAGTGTTGGCTTGTGTGGTCTCTCGGTCTTCTATTTATGATCGTATCAGGAAGTGTCAGTATGATGACCCCTACCTGCTTGTCCTTAAGGACACGGTTCGACACGGTGATGCTAAGGAGGTCACTATTGGGGATGATGGCTTATTGAGGATACATGAAGGCTATGTGTTCCTAATGTAGATAGTTTGCGTGAGTTGATTCTTTAGGAGGCTCATAGATCGCGGTACTCCATTCATCCGGGTGTCACGAAGATGTATCAGGACTTGAGGCAGCATTACTGGTGGTGGAGAATAAAGAAGGACATAGTGGAGTATGTGGCACAGTGCCTAAATTGCCAGCAGGTGAAGTATGAGCATCAGCGGCCGGGTGGGTTGCTTCAGAAGTTAGAGATTCCGGAGTGGAAATGGGAGCGGATCACTATAGATTTCGTTGTTGGACTCCCTCAGCGGAGGTTTGATCAGTTTGGGTGATTGCGGATAGGCTTACCAAGTCAGCTCATTTCATTCCTATGATGACTACTTATTCTTCCGAGCAGCTGGCTCGAATTTATATGCGCGAGATCATCAGAATTCATGGCGTACCGGTATCTATCATCTCTGACCGGGGTACGTTGTTTACATCATGGTTTTGGATGGTTGTACAATAGGAGTTGGGTACTCGGGTTGAGTTGAGCACAACATTTTACCCTCAGACGCACGGACAGTCCGAGCGCACTATTCAGATATTGGAGGATATGCTCCGCGCTTGTGTGATAGATTTTGGGGGTGCTTGGGACCAATTCTTGCCACTTGCGGAGTTTGCCTACAACAACAGTTATCAGTAGAGCATTCAGATGGCACAGTATGAGGCTCTGTATGGTAGGTGGTGTCAGTCTCCAGTGGGTTAGTTCAAGCCGGGCGAGGCTAGATTATTAGGTATGAACTTGGTTCAGGATGCCCTGGATAAGGTGAGGGTGATTCAGGATCGACTTCGCACAGCCCAGTCCAAACATAAGAGTTATGCAGATCGGAAGGTTTGCAATGTTGCATTCATGGTTGGAGAGAGGGTCTTGCTCCGGGTTTCACCTATGAAGGATGTTATGAGGTTCGGAAAGAAGGGCAAGATGAGCCCAAGGTTTATCGGCCCATTTGAGGTGTTGCAACGTGTTGGGGAGGTTGCTTATGAGCTTGCCTTGCCTCCGAGTCTTGCAGGGGTCCATCCATTCTTCCATGTTTCTATGCTCCGGAAGTATCATGGCGATCCGGCTCATGTGTTGGATTTCAGCTCAGTCCAGTTGGACAAGGATCTATCTTATGTTGAGGAGCCAGTGGCTATTTTGGACAGGCAGGTTCTAAAGCTGAGGTCAAAGAACATTGCTTCTGCGAAGGTTCAGTGGAGGGGTCAGCTGGTCGAGGAGGCGACTTGGGAGACCGAGCATGATATGTACAGCCGTTATCCTCATCTTTTCACCACTTCAGGTATATCTTTATTCTCGTTCGAGGACGAACGATTGTTTTAAGGTGGGAATGATGTAACGACCCGGCCGGTTATTTTGAGAGTTATAGCCCTGAACCCCTATTTATTGCTTCCCCCGTATCTATTTCTGCTATTGTGACTTGTTGGGTGATTTTATTTTTGGTTTCGGAGTGTTTTGGGACACTTAGTCCCTAAACGGAAGCTTAAGCCTTAGGATTTGGACCGTAGTCGAAACTATGTGAAGATAACTCCGAAATAGAGTTTCATCGATTCCATTAGCTCTATTGGGTGATTTTGGTCTTAGGGGCGTATCCGGATTGTGTTTTGGAGGTTCGTAGCTTATTTAGACTTGAAATGGCGAAAGTCGAATTTTTGAAGATTTGGACCGGTAGTGAAATTTTAGATACCGGGATCGAATTTTGATTCCAGAAGTTGGAGTAGGTCCGTAATGTTGAATATGACTTGTATGCAAAATTTGGGGTCAATCGGACATGGTTTGATAGGTTTCGGCATCGGTTGTAAAAAATTGAAGTTTCAAGTTCTTTAAGTTTGAATTGGAGGGCGATTGTGATTTTAGCGATGTTTGATGTAGTTTGAGGGCTCGACTAAGTTCATATGGTGTTTGTGGATTGGTTGGTATGTTTGGTTGAGGTTCCGGGGGTCTTGGGTGAGTTTCGGATTCTTAACGGATCACTTTTGGACTTTGGAAGATAGCAGATTTTCTAGTATTTTGTTGTAGACATTTTCTTCATCGCGTTAGCGAGAGAGTTCTCGCGTTTGCGTAAGGCATCTGGGAAGCCTAACTGAGTTACTCTTCGTGTTCGCGATGTGGTTCCCGCGTTCGCGAAGATATGGAACCCTGAGGCTACGCGTTCGCGACATGGTCCTCGCGTTCGCGGAGAGGAACGGGCAGATGGAGCTTCAGGCATTTAAGCCTACGCGTTCGCGAAGAGGGTCCCACGTTCGCGTAGGGTCCGCCAGTGAAAGGTACGTATTCGCAAGAGGTCACTCGCGTTCGCAAAGGAGGAATTTCTGGTCAACATTGTTTTGTTCAACGCGAACGCGAAGCTTTGACCGCGTTCGCGAAGAAGGAATTAATTGGGCAGATATAAAGATTCAAAAACGAGGGTTTGGCCATTTTTATCAAAACTTGAGTTTGGGATCTCGGATTTGGACGAGCTTTCGAGGGATTTTCAGATACATTGATTGGGTAATGATTCTACACTTGATTTTGGTTATATCCCACTAATCTATCATTAATTTCATCATTAAATTTTGAATTTGGGTTGAAAATTGGGAAGAAGTTCTTCAACTAAGATTTTGGGTTTTGATTGGGATTTTGACATCGGATTTGGATAATTTTGGTACGAGTAAACTCGTGAGTGAATGGGTGTTCATATTTGCTGACTTTTACCCGATTTCGAGACGTGGGCCCGGGGAGACTTTTTGGGGCGATTTTCTAATTTCTTGTTTTAGCTTTGATTTCATTAACTAGATCAGTTTCTTATAGTTGTATTTATGGTATGAATTTGATTTTGGCTAGATTTGGGCCATTCGGAGTTGGATATTCGTGGAAGAGGCATTGTTACCGATTGATTGAGGTTGGTTCAAGGTAAGTGGCTTGCCTAACTTTATGTGGGGGAAAATCCCCTTAGGATTTGGTATTGTTGTGATATGTGAGCGCCGCGTACGTGAGGTGACGAGTACGTACACGGGCTATATTATTGTAAAACCCGATATTTACTAAGTATCAAGCTATTTTTCCTTTTAAATTGAGTTATATTTTTTTAATGAGTATTAGTTTGTTTCCATTCTTATTTGAGCTATTCCAATATGTATAATTATCCCGTTTAGTCTAATATCGCATGTCTACGTGCTTTAACTGCTTATTTGAACTCTGTGAAACATGCCTAGTTGATTTTCTGTTTTTTCTTATTCTTTATCAGTCTTAACTATAGAACTCTTGCTGTTAACTGTGGTACTTATCGGTTTTAGCTGTGTGTTTACCTTTGAGACTACGAGACGGTTCCTCAAGAGTTCTCCCTGCACATTTACTTTTGAGACTACGAGGTGGTTTCTTGGGAGTTCTCCCTGCACATTTACTTTTGAGACTACGAGGCGGTACCTCGGGAGTTCTCCCTGCACATTTACTTTTGAGACTACGAGGTGGTACCTCGGGAGTTCTCCCTATATATTTACTCTTGAGACTACGAGGCAGTATCTCAGGAGTTCTTCCTGCATATTTATTTTGAGACTACGAGACGGTATCTCGGGAGATCCCCTGTTGTTTATCCTTGTGTGTTGTACTGTTATTTCATTATTATTTTTTTTTGTTAAATTTCAGTCTCTTATTATACTGTTATATTCTCCTGTTTTATTTATTATATACCAGTGGGCCTGAACTGACCTCATCTCTACTCTACCGAGGTTAGGCTTGGCACTTACTGGGTACCGTTGTGGTGTACTCACGCCCTTTTCTGCACATATTTTTCGTGTGCAGATCCAGATTTCTCTTACCAGCCTCATCCTTAGTTGCAGTCGCTACTGTTTTCGGAGAACTTCAAGGTACATCTGCCCGCGTCCGTAGGTTCTCGGAGTCCCCCTCTATCCCCCTATGTTAATTCTTCTCTTATTTCTATAGATACTGATGTATAAAACAGTTAGAACTTTGTAGAAACTTGTGACTTATGGTGTTCCGGGTCTTGGAATGTTTTGTATATTTTGTGAGTTGATTATTGTATATGTCGGGCGGCATCTCAATTGCTTATTAAAATATCTGTTGCTGTTAGTTGTTAAATATTCATATTTTTTATTTCTTTTTCGCAGCCGTCACAACGATTCACAGAGGGAGAATTTGGGTCGTGACAGTTGAAAGTGGAGCTGGACTAAAAAGCATGTAATAATACCATTTTAAAATTGTACAAGGGGTCACAGGACTCCCACAAAGTAAAAGGGTATATCTTGTAAAGTGCAATAACCCCAATGGGGTAAGTATATATTATCCCTATAAAGAAAGGATAATAAGATTACCTTCAAGAACCCAATTCTTGAAAACAGGTAATCCAAAGTCATACTTGAACCAAGAGGTTCCAAATCTCTCTCAAGAGTTTTCTTATGTCAAAATATGTTAAGTTGCTAATGAAATAACCCTAGGCTGTTATAAATACCCGATGGGTAAAATAGAAAAAGTTCAAAGTTAATTTTCCAAGAAATCTCACCAGGCGAAACTGTAGCCGCAACCGTAACACACAGCTCAACCGTGACGAATTCCAGAAGCTTATTTTCTTCAGCTCTTCAGGCCCTTCTTGAACCGTAGCCAAAGGTTGGTGAAACCGTGTCACACGGTTTGATTTGGGGTCTTGATTCTTCAATTCTTGAGACTCCAAAAATAGTATTCTTTGCATGAATCCTCCACGTAACTCTCCAAACATCTTCTAATTAATTATTGAAGATCATGCAGCTTATTCCCGTGTATCCTTTGGACGTTCTTGGATTTGGAGCGGGTCAACGGTCCACTAGATAATTTGGGATCGTTCTCAATATTCTTCATTTTGCTCGGACTATCGAGGATCATATTAGTATGGGAGGTGATCCATAGCAAAAGTTTAGAAGTACGTTACTTTCATGTGGCCTGTAGGTATGCCATGAAAATTCAAAATAAATTAATTTTTTTTCACCAAAGATAATTAATCACCAAAAAAGTAATCCAAAAATTTGGCGGTTTTGGAAGGGGGAGATTTACGGACAAGAAATGGATACTGGTTTAAAGTAGTAAACTCAGATTGAGCATATGAGTTCAACCCCAATAATTGTTAGACCGATTGGCATGGCCTATTACTGAAAGCCAGTTTTGCGTAAAAATAGCATGGGCTAGCCAGTTTTCGGACTGGTAATTGAAAAATAGCCATCGTTTACAAAGTCATTGAAAAATAACCGCTATTTTGCTGCAATACGGACCGGTCCAGTATAATATACTGGAGATTGGTGCACTTGTGTATGAACTTCCAGCATATTATGCTGGAACTCCAACACGCGAAAAGTTCGAGTATAATATACTGGAGATTAGAACATTTATGTATGAACTTTTAGGATATTATGTTGGACCGGTATATTATACTGGAACTCCAGTATATTATGCTGGAATATTTTTCGGATTTTGAACAGTATTTTCGTTCATATTTATCTTTACATGAAAAGTGACTAAATTTTGATTACTTTTGAAACTGTGGCTATTTTTCAATCACTTGTAAATCTGGCTGTTTTTGAATTTCTCCCCAGTTTTGCTGTACACATGGTCGCCCCGTTCTTTTCCCAAAATGACACCAGTTTCTACCAAGGAACCCAATTTCATGCAGAAAAGCAAAGAAAAAACAGTTATTTTTAGAAGTGCTCATTAATACATTGTAGATAAATTTCAATATTAAAGTAAAATTGTATCATAGAAAACAAGATAAGTAATTTGTGACACAAAATAACGTAAAAGTTCTTTAAACTACCAGTAAATACAATTCGAAACAGTGAAGGAATAATGCTGCAGTGCTGACATAATTTGCTCAACTATACTAACCGATTACACCTTTTCCTTTTGGGTTGACAAAAGCATGAAATTTGATAAAAGATTTAGTGAAATTTCCTAGTTGTTGTTATGATATTAAAAAGTTATAATTTCTGTAGGAAAATGATACCGGAAAATAACGATAATAATAGTGCAATAATATTATTTATAAGCAAATACACGAATTGGCTTGAGTCGTGTTGGGCACTGTCCTAAGAAACTATTTCAGTAATGTGAAATATTTCCTCAGGATTAAATAAGTCCATCTCTATTTATTTAAAGAATACAGGAATCAGCAAAATTAAATAATAAATCCAGCTATTTAAAAAATGGGAACAAAAGAGGATAGACTATTAATTTTGAGAAGGGAAGACAACAAGGAGAAGCTATTGTATAATGAAAAACAAGGAAAATTGCTGATCATTTTTGCCTAAGTTGAATGCCTATTTATAGGCTTTAAGAGAGGTTTGAAGCATGACACTTGTCTTAAATTTTCCATGCAATTGTCACTTTTCGTACTTCTTTTGCCACTTATCATAGGCTTCTAGAATGGCTAAGACATTTGTCATTTAGACTTTGAAATAGATATGACATTTGTAAAATAAAAGGATACTTAGCTATTTAATTTTTGAAAATACTGCCACAATCCCCACATATTTTCAAAAATTTATAGGAAAAGAATAAAGGAATGAAAAAATTAACAACTTGCTGGATTTGTATGGTCCAAATGTAATAGGTTTGATGTCTTCTGGACTATGAACCAAACTTAGACCAATAAAATTTAACTCACAGAATTACTGGTGAAATATAATATTTCTATGAACCAATAATTCTTATTGTAAGTCAAAGATTTTATCAATCACATTTTGACCCCCGGTAATTTTGCCGTTCAACGCGATTTTGCGCCCAATAGGCCATGTGCGTGTTTGGTTATTCATGAGAGCTCTAGAGACTAGGTCAAAATCTCATAGGAGTGGCCCACTCCACTCTCATATAGGTAAAGTCATCAAGTGTATGCTGCTTTTAAATACACCATCCATAAGAACTATGAATTTCATTAAGAGTTATAACCCAGCCTCTCAATTGGTAGCAGCCAAGCACTCTCTTTTAGTGCTTCAGTGCAAATATCGACTTGTTATTACCTATGTGAACCTACTTCATGGGATCTCCAATCACATAGGTTGGGTTACCATCTCTATTGATAATATGTCAACCTTAACCCCATCTCTTTTGAGGTTTGAAGAATTAATGTTTTTCCCACATGTTTAGTCAGAGGATCGGCAAAATTTATCTCTGACTTCACATAGTCAATGAAAATTATTCCATCTCTCAATAGCTATTTTATAACATCATGTCTCAATTTTATGTGTCTACTTTTACAAATATAAGATTTATTCTTTTCTATAGCTATTGACGCTTGACAATCACAGTGTATAGACATAGGAGACAATACGTCCTTTATTAAAAGGATATTAGCTAAGAAGTTTCTTAGCCACTCAGCCTCAGAACCAGCTAAATCCAAAGCTACAAACTCTGATTCCATAGTCGATCTAGCAATGATCGTCTGTTTAGCTGATTTTCACGATATTGTACCACCACCAAGAGTAAATACATAACCATTAGTGGATTTTGTCTAATCTGAATCAGAGATCCAGTTTGCATCATTGTACCCTTCTAAGGTAGAAGAAAATCCACTATATAAGATACCATAATTCATAGTTACTCTCAAATATTTTATTAGTCTATCTAATGCAGACAATGATCTCTGTTGGGATTATGAGTATATCTACTCAGTCTACATATAACATAGGTTATATCAGGCCTTGTAAAATTTATTAAATGCATCAGACTCCCAATAATCTGAGCATATTTAGACTGAGAAATTGGGTCACCATTATTCTTTTTCAATTGAGAGTTAGCATCAAAAGGAGTGCTCACAGATGTGACATTAAAATATTCAAACTTCTTAAGAAGTCGCTCAACATAATGTTCTTGTGATAACATTATTCTATTTTCACTCCTTATAATTTTAACTCCCAGTATTATATTTACTTTACCCAGATCTTTCATATTAAAATTAGCAGACAAAAATAATTTAGTACTTTGCACAATATTTAAACTTGTATCATATATAAACATGTCATCAACATATAGACATATTATCACATAATCATTGTCTACCACTTTAGTATAATCACATGTATCCACCTCCACTGAAGAAAAACTGTCTCTCAGTAAGACTTGTTCAAATTTCTCATACCACTGCTTGGAGCTTGTTTAAGGCCATAAAGAGATTTAATTAATTTATAAACTTTATTTTCTTGTCCAGGAATGACACAACCTTCAGGTTGAACCATATAAATTTCTTCTTCTAAATCACCATTTAGAAAAGCAGTTTTGACATCTATTTGGTGGATAAAACGCTTACGGATTGAAGCTAAGGCAATTAAAACTCGAATAGAAGAAATTCTAGTTATTGGTGTAAATATATTAAAATAATCTATATTTTATTTTTGAGAAAATCCTTTTACTATTAACCAAGCTTTAAATTTATCTAAAGATCTATCAGGATTAAATTTCTTTTTGAAAATCCATTTACAATTAATAGGCTTTGCACCAGGAGGTAAATCAGTTAAAATCCATGTGTTATTTTCAAAATAGAATCGATTTCAACTTTTATTGCCTCTTTCCAATATTTAGCATCTGAAGAAGATATAGCTTCAAAATAATTTGATGGTTCATTATCGACAAGAAAAGTTTGAAAATTATTTTCACAAGAAAAATATTCTTTCCTAGGCCTTTTGCTCCTTTTCAGTTCCTCATTAGAGGTAATTTCACTATTTGTTTCAACAGGTATATGAGAAATTTTATCAGACAATAGATAATGTAACGACCTGGCCGATTGTTTTGAGAATTTAAGTCTCATTCGGTGGCATAAGGAACAGCTTCGTATTATGTGTATTGACTTGCGTGCGTGGTTGAATTCAGTTACCGGATGATTCAGAGTGATTTTGGACACTTAGTCCTTAAAATGGAAGCTTAAGTCTTAGGATTTTTACTGTAGTTGGAACTATATGAAGACGACTCCGAAATAGAGTTTCGGCAATTCCGTTAGCTCTGTTGGGTGATTTTGGAATTAGGAGTGTGTCCGAAAGGTGAATTTGAGGTTTGTAGCTGATTTAGGCTTGAAATGGCAAAAGTCGAATTTTTAGAGATTTTGACCGGAAGTGAACTTTTTTATAACGGGATCGAATTCTGATTCCGGAAGTTGGAGTAGGTCCGTAAGATGGAATATGACTTGTGTGCAAAATTTGGGATCAATCGGATGTGATTTGGTAGGTTTCAGCACGAGTTTTAGAAGTTGGAGGATTTGAAAGTTCATAAGTTCGATTCATGGTGCGATACATAGTTTCGACGTTGTTTGATGTGATTTGAGACCCCGAGGGAGTCCTTGTCAGGTTATAGAACTTGTTTGTGTGGTTAGACGGGGTCCCGGGGGCCTCGGGTGTATTTCAGATGGGTTACGGGCCATTTCCTTCTATTTTTGGACTGCTGTTTTTTGTCATCTGGTTTCCTTAATCGTGTCCGCGTCACTTCCTCCGCGTTCGCGTAGTGTAATTTTTTAGGGTGAATTATTTGCTCTCCGCGTTCGCATGACTCCTTCCGCGATCGCGGAAGCCTGCCTTCCCCTTCTTCGTGTTCGCATCCTCTCCATCGCGTTCGCGTAGTAGAAACTAGGAGCTGGGAGCTGGTGACCATTTCCTCTACGCGTTTGCACTGCTCTATCCGCGAACGCGTAAGTGTGCTTTCCCCTCCTTCGCGTTCGCGTGCCGCTTCACACATTCGTGTAGCCCAGTTCCTGGGCCATTATTTTCCTTCTTCGCAATCGCACAACACCAATTCCAGGCAGTAGCCATTTCCTCTTCGCAATCAAAGCTCCTCTTCCGTGATCGCGATGTACAAATACTGGGCAGCAAAATATATTTTCCAAATCGAGGGTTAGGCTATTTTTATCATATCTTGACTTGTAGAGCTCGATTTTGAGTGATTCTTTGTAGGTTTTTCAAGAAAATTGATTGGGTAAGTGTTTTTCACCTAGAATTTATTATATTTCATGATTTTATCTTTATTCTTATCATTTAATTTGTATTTTGAGTTGAGGAAAATGGTGGTTTTTGAAGATAATTTTCAAAATGAAAAATTATGATTTGAGGGATGAATTGGTATCGGAATTTGATAATTTTAGTATGGTTGAACTCGTATCGAAATAGGTGTTCGAGTTTTGTGAAATTTGTCTGGTTCCGAGGTATGGGCCCAGGAGTCGACTTTTGGGTCGTACTTTTAGATTTTGATAAAGATTGAAGCTTTATGATCCGCAATAGTTTCTTATGAGTTTTATTTGTGCTTTGAGGTTATTTTAATTAGATTTGAGCCGTCCGTAGGTCATTTCACAGAGAAGTTCATTTTAGAGTATCGGTTTGTCTTCTTTGAGGTAAGTATCTTGCATAACTTCGTGTGGGGGAACTACCCCTTAGGATTTGAGTCTTCTATGCTAATTGTAGTCCGTGTACGCGAGATGACGAGTACGTGCTCAGACTTATTTGTATAAAATTAGCCTTTTAGGGTTCTTAGGTCCATGTATTCATTGAATATGCAGTTGTTCTTGTTATAATTACGTTCCTTAATTTCTAGTTTCACCATTACCTGCTTAATTAGAATCAATTGCGTCATGATCCACTCTTATTATTACTTGATTCATATGTGCCATAATTGAAACTGTTTTCTCTTCCATTGCCATGTTATCTTTTTCCTAACCGCCTATCTTTATTTGAAGTTGTATTTATCCCTTTTGTAAGTATTCTCCCTTAATTGAGGTTATGGTGATTCTTCTCGCTGCCTACCTTTATTTGAATTGGCTGTATCTCTCCCACAATTATCCAAACATAAAATAAGCTTAGAAATCTTATGCCTTAGTGCACTTGCCCTTATTTGAAATTATTTGATTCATGTTAGTTTTTGGTTGTTGAACCGTACATTGTGGGACTATTGTTACATATTATTTTCTTCCCTGTTGAGTTGTTCTTATTACGTCTAGTATTCTTTATCATGGTTATTCCTTGTGAACTAGTTCTACCGTTTCTTGTGATCAAAGGTTCTTGAGGTGATTTACTTACCGTACTCTGTATTATTGTCGTTGTTGCTGTTGTACTTGTTATGATAATGCACGAGGTTTCTGCCGTGCAGTTATTGATATGGGGTTGCACGAGGTTTTTGTCGTGTTGTTGTTACTATCCATTTAGGGGTTTTTTCTAAGATAGCTAGTGTCAATATTGTGACTTACTATTTCGCTTTTAGTGTGTGTCCTATTTACTAGTTATCGCTTTGCTTTGCATCCTTCCTCTGGATTTTACTGTGCTCTTATCTTTCTTATGATTGTTGTGGCGGTACTAATATTGTCTCCCTTCCCTTTATC
>AWOL01S0014501.1:15587-27413 GCA_000715115.1 Nicotiana otophora
TTGTTACTATTGATATTTGCACATACGGCGTGGCAAGGCGGGATATATATATGTGGGTTGCGCATATGGCGAGACAAGGTGGAAACATGATTATGCGCGTGTGGCGAGACAAGGCGGGCATTTACTTTACTATTGCACACATGGCGAGACAAGGTGGGCTGTGTCAAGGATTGATTTTTGATGAGTTGTGATGGCCTGGGGGCATTCTTGTTGTTGATATTTGTGTAGTAGTATGCTTACCTTTGTGAGCCTTATCTTGTGAAATTGTGAGAAAATATTTTACGTGTTGACTGTTCCTTTTTCTTATGTTTACTAGCTGGGTTGAACTATGTTAGGACACTTGCACAAGCATACACGTAGTTGAGCACTCTTATCGGTTAAGAGGTTTTATTGATATTGCTAATTATAGATGCACACCCTTCTTACTTGCCTTCTATGTAAGGATGGCTCTATTTGACACGTGAGTCGTCAGTGCAGTTATGAAGTGTAATGAGGGCATGGGATGCCCAGTGTTAGGGTTCAAGTATTGGGACCCGTGAGTATTGAATAGTATGAGGTTCGGTACCTCGTGGAGTTTATTGACTAAAACCTAGTGTGAAAGTGGTTATTTTCATCTAGCTGCTACCTGCCTTTCTTTTAATTGTGTTCATCGGATTTAGGTTGTGTTTCCATTCGTTCTTCTATGTCATTATTATGGTGTTCCGGTGGTAGTTGTTATTTTCCTTCCTTATTGCAATTACCGTATCAATTGCCACTTTGCGTAGTCTATATGTAGATATCATACTCTGTTGTTTATGTACTTATACTTGTTCAGGTTATTTAGTCCAGTAGGTGTCTTGACTGTTCCTCGTCACTACTCTACTAAGGTTAGTCTTGATATTTGCTGGGTACCGTCGTGGTTTACTCATACTACACTTCTGCATATCTTTGTGCAGATTCTGGTATTTCGAAGTCAGTTGATCATTAGCTAGCTGTGTGGATTGTTACTGTAGAGACTCAAGGTAAACCTGTTGCTGCATTCGCACGCTTCGGAGTCACCTTCTGATTTGTATTCACACTGTTTACTTTATTTCAAACAGTTGTATTTAGAAAATTGTAGCAAACTCTATAAAGCTTATGACTTGTACTACCGGTTTTGGGAATTGTAAATTTTATAGAGATTTCCGTTTCAAGAATTGTTACATGTTATTTAATTATTATTGTTATTCAGTAAATGTTAGGCTTACCTAGTCCCTAAGACTAGGTGCCATCACGATACCCAACAGAGAGAAAATTGGGTCGTGACAAGTTGGTATCAGAGCTCTAGGTTCATAGGTGCTACGAGTCATAAACAAGTTTAGTAGAGTCTTGCGGATCGGTACCAAGACGTCTGTACTTATCTTCGAGAGGATACAGAACTATTAGGACAGTTTTACTTCCTTCATTCCTATCGTGCGAGTTCATTGGTCTCGAAGTTTGAACATTTATTATTCCATTCTCTCACATGTGGTGAGGACACGAGCTGTAGTTGCTGATGACGTTACCCCAGAGCAGATGTCGCTAGGGGCAGAGGCCGGCGAGGAGCACGTGCCGCAGCTAGGGCACTACCAGAGCAGCAGTCGAGAAGCCGCCAGTAGTTCTAGTTGGGGGGCAGGTACCGGAGGCGCCTGTTGTTACCCCCGAACTTCAGGAGACCTTAGACAGTTCCTGAGCATATTTGGTACATTGGCTCAAACGGGGTTGATTCCGATTGCACCAGCTATTTCATAGACCGGTGGAGGAGCTCAGACTCTCGCCGCCCAACCTCCAGAGCAGTGAGTTCATGTTGGTCAGGTTCCAAGTGTCATGGCGACACAACTTGTGGTCCCAGTTCATCCTGTGGTTAGGGCAGTAGCATCTGAGGAAGAACAGCTTAGACTTGATAGGTACAAGAAGTACTACCCTCCTACCTTCAGTGGATTGGCGACAAATGATGCCCAGGGTTTTCTGGAGGAGTGTCACCGCATTCTCCATACTATGGGTATTGTGGAGACGAGTGGGGTTTCTTTTACTACGTTCCAGCTAAAGGGAGCGGCTTATCAGTGGTGGCAGGCATATGAGTTGGGAAGCCCGGCCGATGCAGCTTCACTTACATGGTTTCCGTTTTAAGAGATGTTCCTGAGAGAGTTTGTACCTCAGTCCCTTCGACATACATGGCGCGCGGAGTTTGAGAAGCTGCGCTGAGGTACTATGTTAGTGTCAAAGTATGTCGTTAGATTTAGTGATTTGGCCAGAAATGCACCTGCTTTGATCGCTACCGAAAGCGTGTCCGTAGATTTATTGAAGGGCTCAAGCATGATATTCGGTTCATCATGGCTTGGGAGTTAGAGTCGGATGTTTCGTTTCAGCATATGATAGGGATCGCTCGCCGAGTGGAAGGCATGTGGGATCAGGAGAGAGGGGACAAGCGGCACTATGAGAGAGAGGTTAGGCGAGGTCAGGAGAGACAGTATAGGGAGGCTAGCAGGCCTTGTAGACCAGAGAGATCTACTAGTCCTTATTTTGGAGGCAGGGTACGACATGGTAGAGGTTTTGTGGGTCAGCCAGTTCAGTTTGTACTTCAGGCTTCGCACGGTATTTCAGGTACTCATGGGTCTCAGAGTACCCATACCGTACAGTTCCCACAGCCACATCAGCAGAGGGGTTACTTTGAGTGTGGAGATACCAGCCACATGGTGAGAGATTATCCCAGACTCTAGACAGATGTGTCACAGCGGGGTATTCAGGCGAGTAGAGGGCGCCCAAGATGGGGAGACCCGGCCCGTTGATGTGTTTCATATAGTAGGCTTGAAGCCGTTGTGCTAGATGATTCCATACATGTATGCCTTTGATTTGTTACAGAGGGGCACCATTCGTATTTTGTTTCAGTTTTGCTTATCGGCATGAGTCCCCTATTTGTTGTCCCTCCTATGGGCGAGTTCATGACCTAGTATTATGTTTATGTGTTTACCCCTATTGGGATATTCTATGAGTGATCGTCGTGTCTATCGTTGTTTTAATTCATTTTTGAAAGTTACGAGACTAGAAGTGAATTCATGTTGTCTATTATGGCAGGTTTGATGAGATTCCTGAGTAATATGGACACGATTTGTGATTTGATACTCTACTGGGGTGAGGGTTCAGTAAGTGTTGTGATTTTATTGGCAGAATTGAGTTAGTGGAAGATTTTAATTGGTATGATGTGTGTTCGGCTTGTGATTCAGAGTTGAGGGTGAGCCCCCCGCTATTCCATGTGATTTGATATGTTTGAGCCGGGCTGCGTGCCGCGGAGGAAGTTATATCAGGATGAGATCCTTGTGATTTGTTCACATACCTTGATTCTTCCTTTTTAAGTTGATTCGTAGTATGGTACTGATAGAGAGTTGTTCCTGTTAGGCTTGTTTGATATTTCTCTTATGTGTTTCTCTTTACATATTCAGTTACTCTCGTTCTGTGCTTTTTGAGTTTTAGCTTACGGGGTGTATGCCCGGTGGCGTTAGATGTGACTTGTTGATTCGGGTGTATAGTTAAGAGGTCTTCGTGTTTCTTGCATCGTTGTTAGTGTCATGGAGGTCTGAAACAGGGTTTTAATGGATATGAGGCTAATTGTCGGTGCTGGTTTTGATTATGGGTAGCTATTGTGATCAGAACTGTTATTATGGGCCTGTGTGTGATGTGTCATGTTGTGTGGTTGTACTCTATGGGTGCAGGCATAAGTGGTTGCAGTTAGTTGAGACTGATATATGGTGTGGATTTAGTATCGGGTCGTTTTTAGACGAGCGGATGGTGGAAATGTTGACTCTAAGACTTATTGATGTTGGTGGAAGGGATAAATTACTGTTGAGATGGTGTCGTCAGGCTTATATGGATTGGGGTGATGTGGGGTCACCCGCGGGTGTATGTTGGATATGTGCTTTCAGTGATTTGAAGACTTCGAGGCGATTCTTGGCACGTTCGAGGACGAACATTTGTTTAAGAGGGGAAGGATGTAATGATCCGGCCAGTCGTTTTGAGAATTTAAGTTCTGTTCAGCGGCATAAGGCCCTGAGCAGCTTCGTATTATTTGTATTGACTTGCCTGCATGGTTGAATTCAGTTACCGGATGATTCGGAGTGATTTGGGATACTTATTCCCTAAAATGAAGGCTTAAGTCTTAGGATTTTGACCGTAGTTAGAACTGTATGAAGACGACTCCAGAATGGAGTTCAACGTTTTCGTTAGCTCTGTTGGGTGATTTTGGACTTAGAAGCGGGCCCGTACGATAAATATGAGGTCTGTAGCTGATTTAGGCTTGAAATGGCAAAAGTCACATTTTCGGAGATTTTGACTGGAAGTGAAATTTTTGATATCGGGGTCGGATTCTGATTCCGGAAGTTGGAGTAGGTTTGTAATATTGAATATGACTTGTGTGCAAAATTTTGGATCAATCGGATGTGATTTGGTAGGTTTCGGTACGAGTTTTAGAAGTTGGAAGATTTGAAAGTTCATAAGTTCGATTCATGGTGCGATTCGTAATTTCGACGTTGTTTGATATGATTTGAGACCCCGAGCGAGTCCGTGTTAGGTTATAGAACTTGTTTGTGTGTTTAGACGGGGTCCCGGGGGCCTCGGGTGTATTTCGGATGGTACGGGTCATTTCTTTCTTTTTTTGGACTGTTGTTTTCTGTCATCTGGTTTCCTTAATCGCGTCCACGTTACTTCCTCCACGTTTGCGTAGTGTAATTTTGGAGGGTGAATTATTTGTTCTTCGCGCTCGCATAACTCCTTCCGCGATCGCGGAAGCCTGCCTTCCCCTTCTTCGCATTCGCATCCGCTCCATCGCGTTCGCATAGTAGAAACGAGGATCTGGGAGCTCTTGACCATTTCCTCTCCGCGTTCGCACTGCTCTATCCGCGAACGCGTAAGTGTGCTTTCCCCTCCTTCGCATTCACGTAGCCCGGTTCCTGGGCCATTATTTTCCTTCTTCGCAATCGCACATGCTTGTTCGCGATCGCACAACACCAATTCTGGGCAGTAGCCATTTTCTCTTCGCGACCGAAGCTCCTCTTCCGCGATCGCGATATACAAATACCTGGACAGCAGAATATATTTTTCAAATCAAGGGTTAGGCCATTTTTATCATATCTTGACTTGTAGAGCTCGAGTTTGAGCGATTCTTTGTGGGTTTTTCAAGCAAATCGATACTTCACCTAGAATTTATTATATTCCATGATTTTATGTTCATTTTTATCATTTAATTTGTATTTTGAGTTGAGAAAAATGGTGGTTTTTGAAGATAATTTTCCAAATAAAAAATCATGATTTGAGGGACGAATTGGTATCGGAATTTGATAATTTTAGTATAGTTGAACTCGTATCGGAATGGGTGTTCGAGTTTTGTGAAATTTGTCAAGTTCTGAGGTGCGGTCCCGGGAGTTGATTTTTGGATCAATTTTTAGATTTTGATAAAGATTGAAGATGTCATGCCCCAAACTCGGGGAGCGCGACCGGCGCTCAACCGAGTGAACCCGGCCGAGCAAGTCTGTTGGATTTTCTTCTACCCAAACTCATCCATGAATAAAGAGGAGATATACTCCATTAATCAAACTTTCAAAAGATTTCATTAGCAACTCCCATTTCATTTCCATTAGCTACTTCATTCATAATTTTCCAAAATATTACGAGTTTATAGGATTAATGAAAAATATGATTTCCAAATACCAACATTTCTTATTCAATTTCTCACATTAAATACCACCCACAATTTATCTGCGGAGCCTCTAAGTACAATAGAAGAGAAATATGAAAATGCCGGAAACAAGGCCCCGACTATACCCCAACCACAAAGTACATGAGAAACAAAAGATACATGACCCCGAAATGAAGTGCGGCTCACCAAGTCAGCTGAAGAGAGTGTGCCGCTATCACTGACCAATACCGCCTCCTGTAGAACCACCTGCATCCATTAAAGATGCAGCGTCCCCGGCAAAAGAGACGTCAGTACCGTCGCATAGCACTAGTATGTATAGCTAAAAGTCCTCTTTCAAAATAGAATATCCATATAAGAAAAAGCAACACATAGAAACAGCAACTCACAATCAACAATATCCAAATGTCCAGTTAAAATATAATAATTTTCAAATATGAACTTCATATACACTTTTTTTGGTTGGGAGATCATTAGCACCGATGTACCACTGTTCACAATATCACTATTCACAATACCAATATTCACAATACTAGTGTTCACAATACCGATGTTTACAATACCAATATTCACAACACCAATGCCACCGTACTTTTATCACGGAGTCCGATCACGACTCGATCGGCTAGGCTGTCTTATTTGAAGACATCAACAAAATCTCAATTTCAATTAAAAGGAATAATTTTATCACATCAATCTCATTCCAAATTAGGGGAATAATCACAATCTACCCCTACACCGGCACGTGTAGTTTCAGGTGTGGGCCTTATGACCCACCCTTCCTCGATTTTACTAATGATGCTCCCAAAAATATTTTTTTTATTTGATTTGCACACAAAGGTAACATAAATACAATTGTACTCACCTCAACATCCTTCACATTGTATAAATTCTCATTAGTATTTCCATTCACTCATAACAACAATATTTCATTGGCGCATTTGGCCATTCACAAGATTCTTTATTCCTGGCACGATGTCCGTATTTCATATTCCACACTTTCACATCTTCAATTTCAAAGATCACCATCAAACATCAACATATATAATATTTCAGAAATCATATACTTTATATCCATTTGAAATGGGAACTTCAAACACAAATGGCTTCTTCCCAAAGAATGAGGCATACCAACAATTAATAGAAACACAGATGAAAAATCATAAACAATCAATACACAATTTATTCTTGCAATATTCTTCCCCAGAAATGACAACGTACAATTTCAACACATGAGTATATAGAACTCGAATCACACTGGATATATTTGTAGAGCAAAGCATTAGTTAAAACAACCACTTATGGGCATGAATTTCGTACAAAAGCTTTTAGGTAATTCTATTTTCGAAATCATTTATAAACAGTTGAGTCGAGGCTCATTTCATAATCTTTATCACACCCCATCATTTTATTGGCACCAGTAGCCAAAATTATAACTTAAATTCTTGGCACGTTGGCCACACTCTATATCCCCAATTCACTTATTTTATCTTCAAGCATCTTTATAGATTATCAACCACAAGACATTTTCAGTCAAAACTTTAGGCACACATATGAGCAATTAAGAGTCTTAAGAATATTGAGATTTTCTCACACAATTTGGCATCATAACCTTCATTTGGAACACGACTCAAAGACATGGCATTTTAATACACANAGAATATTGAAATTTTCTCATATAATTTGGCATCATAACCTTCATTTGGAACACGATTCAAAGACATGGCATTTTAATACGCAAACCATATTTCGAACAACTATATTTCGACATAAGGTTCATTCGGAATAACCAAGTTTAAAGGGAATAACCCGGAATATAGAAGTTAGGAAGCTTGAGCCAATCATACTTGAAACTTATGGAAACATTATGGAATTCGATTCTAAGATAGAAAGTTTAGCCAATATACCTCGCTTTGAGCTTTCCTTAAATTACTACAATATTCCAGAAATTCTAGCAATCCCAATCAATTTTGAGACATAACAAAATTGAATCATAATTAGGAAGATATTCATGGTCTCAGCTCATTTGAGTATTTTATCAAACACTAGGTGTGCAAATTTAACTACAAGGTTCTTCTACAATATTTCCTTCACTCCACAACTCAATCCTTACTTAATTTAGCTCAACAATCTTCCCACAAACCTTATTGGTACAAGCATATATAATTAATACTCTTACATCCAAGAATTATACTCTCAATCACCCATCATTTACCCCCAAACTCGAAATTGAAGACTATGAGTTTGAATCTTACCTCTTGAGTAAAGATCTTGTGAGATTTCCTTGTTGGATTTCAAGGCTTGAACAAGATCTTGATGAACAAAACACTTCATCTACTTCCTCTCTCTAGAACATTCTCACTTCTCTCTAAAATATCAGGTTTTAACTCCAAAATGACTAACCCCTCTCTCTGCCCGGTCTTGGGGGTATTAAATGAGCTCGTACGTGCGTGTCTGCGCACCTGGGCAAGTGGCCGCGCATCTAGCCTCGCACTTGAGGCAAAAACTCTCAAATATGCGCGGTTGCGCATCTGGGCGCGCATATGATACAAGTCCAGTAAAACGGCCATAACATTCTGTAGAAATATCTAAATGATGAATGATTTGATGCGTTGGAAACTAGACTCAAAGGAATTTAATTTGATAGGTAGATCACCACCTAAGTCATTATATTGAGGGAGTTCTATTCATTTAAAATCGAGTCTTGGGCCAATTGAAACATCTTTTCCACTTAATGTATCCAACTTGTTCCACACAAGTTCTTGCCATTCACAAAGCTCCTTAGTATGTTCCAGCACACCCTAAACATACATTATCAATTCAAAATTATGTAGCTCTATCCCATAGGTCTCCTTTAATATTCAAATACGTTATTCCCAAATATCGTTGGCGCACTTTAAAAACTTAAATTATTAGGAAATGTTTTTTATAGGGCCTTACATTCTCCCCCACTTAAGATCATTCGTCCTCGAATGAGGTGTAGAGTCTGGCCCCAAATACTTAACATAACTCGACTCTTCATTCAAATATTTCAATCCCCCAAATTTGACTAACTCCAAACCTTTTCAGAGAATCACCAAAATCACCCTAAAAACATAGCCATTACTCAACAAAGCATCACAGTGTATTTTAATGTGATGACCCAAAAGGTCATCATATATTTTAGAACTCGAATCTACACTCTTAAGCCTTAAAAATCTTATTTTTATCCTCCTTTATTTACGTGCACAGTCCGAGCATGTTTTCGAAAACATTTACGTTGAAAATTGATAAAAACAAGAATTTATACCTTAAAAGATAATTTTATTTGACTTCGGTCAACATTTTTGATAAACGGGCCTGAATTTGTATTTTGACGGTCCCGGTGGGTCCGTATTGAATTATGGGACTTGGGCGTATGCCCGGAATCAAATTCAGAGGTCCCTAGCTTGAGTTATGAATTTTTGATGAAAATTAAAAGTCTAAAAATTATTAATTTTTAAGAATTGATTGATGTTTGGTATTGTTAGTACCGTGTCCGTATTTTGGTTCTGGAGCCTGGTACAGGTTCATTATGATATTTAAGTCTTATCTATGAAATTTGGTGAGAAACGACGTTGATTTGGCGTGATTCAGACGTCCAGTTGAGAAAATAGAAATTTTAAAGTGGTCTTGAGAATTTCATTTGATTTGGTGCTAAATTCGGAGTTCTATGTGTTATTTTGGTGACTTGATCACGCGAGCAGGTCCGTATGATATTTTTAGACTTGTGTGGATGTTTGGTTTGGAGCCTCGAGGGTCGAGTGAGTTTCGGATAGGCTACGGGATGTTTTGGACATAGAATTTCTGTTGTTTTGCTATTGTTGGTGCACACGTATTTTGTTCTTCGTGATCGCGAAGCAACTCTTGCGATCGCAAAGTGTAAACTAGGCTGGGAGGTAATTTCTTCTTCGCGAACGCGAAGGACTGGTCGCGAACACGAAGTATTGGGGGTGGTACCCTTCGCGAACGCGATCAGTCTCCCGCGAACGCGATAGGTTAAGGGACCTGGGGGAGGGGGTCATGTTCTTCTACGCGAACGTGTCCACTGGGTCGCGAACGCGAAGGCTTGGGGGGAGCTTCCTTACGCGAACACATAGAAAGACTCGCGAACGCGAAGGCCTTAGGTCGCTGTGCATCGCGATCGTGACAAATCTCTCGCTAATGCGATGAAGACTTGTCCAGTTTTTTAAAACAGACTTCAAAACGGGATTTGTTCACAATTTCATATTTTCTTCCATAGAACTCGACCTAGGGCGATATTTGAAGAAGGATTTCGACACCCAATCATAGTTTTGCACTTTCTAACTTGTTTTCTTCAATTTTCATCATCATTTATTGAATTCCTAGTCTTTAATCTTGTTCTTTAAGGGTAGAAATTAGGGGTTTTGGGGGAATTGGGAATTTTACAAATTTGGGGATTTAGACCTCGATTTGAGGTCAGATTCCGAAACTAATTACATACTCGGGCTCAGGGGTGAATGGGTAAATAGATTTTGGTCCGAACCCGGGTTTTTACCAAGCGGGCCCGGGGTCAATTCTTCGACTTTTTGGAGGAAAATTTGGGAAATTTAATTTATGCACTATAATTGATTTCTTTAGAAATATTTGATATTATTGAGTCATTTTTGAATAGATACGAGTGGTTTGGAGGTGAATTCCAAAGGAAAAGTTGTGATTGAGAATTAAGTGGCCTTCAGAGCGAGGTAAGTGTTGTATCTAACCCTGACTTGAGGGAATTTGGAACCTTAGATAATTTGCTAAGTGAAATTCATGTGAGCGGCGTATATGTGAGGTGACGAGTACTTATGCGCCGCCAATTTACATGTTTTTCCATGTTTCTTTCGTTTTCTTATATAGTGTCCTCCTATGCCTAATTACTACATGTTTATACTAGTGTCGTTAAATTGATCGTCATTATCATATTTATGGATTTTCTGTTGGTAATCGAGTATTTATTTAAGACTTGAGATTTATATTGTGGAACCAAATGTTGAAGTAAGTTTTGTACTTGTTATTCTATCTCCCTGTTGTTATTTATACATTGCATTATAGTAAGGGAGAGTGTTAATCCACGAAGTGTAATGTCGTGCCATATTATGAGTGTAAAAGCATGAAGGGTGATGTCGTGCCATGATATGAGAGTTAATGCACGAAGGGTGATGCCGTGCCATTTCTATTGATTTTATGGTGAGATTGAGAGTAAACGCACGAAGGGTGATACCGTGCATTTTTCCTTATTGTATTCACTATTCCTGTTGATTCATGGTATATTGACTGCTCCGGTGATCATTCTATTGTAGTTCTTTATCTTGTATTCCCTTCAGTATGTTCCCCTCGTGATATTTCCTATTTAGTTCTTCATTTCTGTTATTTGTATATACACTGTTAAATTGTACAGGTTGATTTGTAGGTGTCTTGCCTTAGCCTCGTCACTACTTCGTCGAGGTTAGGCTCAACACTTACAAGTACATGGGGTCAGTTATTCTGATACAGCACTCTACACTTTCTGTGCAGATTTTGATACCGGCTCGGGTTGATCGAGATTTTGTTATTGGTCCGATGTTCGGAGACTCAAGGTAGATCTGTAGACTTTCACAGACCTTGCAGTCCTCGTCTATCTTTTCTGTTCTACTGTTTATTTCATTGAGACAGTTGTATTTCTTTCAGACTATTACTTGTAGTAAATTCTAGAATGCTCGTGAATTGTGACTCCAGATCCGGGTGGTAGAAATTAATGCAGTTTTATAATATTCCGCACTTATTATATTTCATCTTAGTTAATTATTGTTATTTACTGAATGGAAATAAGGAATTGGTTTAATGATTCTCTAACGTTGGCTTGCCTAACAAATAAAATGTTAGGCATCATTACGGTCCTGTTGGTGGGAATTCCGGGTCATGACAAGTTGGTATTAGAGCACTAGGTTTCCTAGGTCTCACAATTCACGAGCAAGATTAGTAGAGTCTGGAGGATCGGTACGGAGACGTCTGTGCTTATCTTCCAGAGGCTATAGTTTAGGAACGAATTTCACTTTTATTCTTCTCTGTCGTGCGATTTTGCTTTCTCAATACTGATTGAACTCTTCTACTCTTATTCTCTAGCAGATGGCGAGAACACGTAC
>AWOL01S0014504.1:19814-43672 GCA_000715115.1 Nicotiana otophora
GATGAAACTGGAACCTTTTTGGATTGGAAAAGTCAACCCGCACGGCATATGTGGGAAGGCGGCCTAGCTGATCGGGTGGAGATCAGAAGCCATATTGCGCATATGGTGGTACTACTCTTGGTAACAACTTTCTTTCGCATCACATGTTAAACCACATTGTTCGTGGGGAGATGTCCTAGCCGATCGGGCGTGATCGGACTCCGTGCTAACAAAGACGGTGGTATATCGGTGCTAATGATCTCCCAACCAAAATTATATATGAAGTTTGTATTTTGAAAATTATTATGTTTTAACTGGACGTTTGGATATTGTTGATTGTGACTTGATGTTCCTATGTGTTGCCTTTACTTATATGGGCATTCTATTTTGAAAGAGGATTTTTAGCCATACATACTAGTGCTATTTGACAGTACTAACGTCTATTTTGCCGGGGGCGCTGCATCTTTAATGGATGCAAGTGGTTCTTCAGCAGGCGGCATTGATCAGTGATAGCAGTACACTCTTTTCAGCTGATTTGGTGAGCCCCACTCCATTCCGGGGTTATGTATCTTTTGCTTCTCATGTATAGTGTTTTGAGGTATAGCCGAGGCCTTGTTGCCGGCATTTCCATATTACTCTTCTATTATATTTAGAGGCTCCGTAGATAGGTTGTGGGTTATGGTTTATGTTGAGAATTGAATTAGAAATTTTGGTACTTGGAAATTATTTGTTTTTCATTAATTCTATAAACTCGTAATGTTTTTGAAATTATGAATGAAGCTACTAATGGGAGTGAAAAGGAAGTTGTTAATAAAATTCTTTTCAGTGATTGATTAATGGAGTACATCTCCTCTTTATTCATGGATGAGTTTGGGTAGAAGGAAGTCTAATAGGCTTGCTCGGTCGGGTTCTCTCGGTTGAGCGCCGGTCGCGCTCCCTGAGTTTGGGGCATGACAGGTAGTAACTGGAATAGAGCCTGTATCATGAGTATTCTGATGAAACCTGCATCTCCCAAGTTTGGGACAATCTCTCATGATGCGCCTAGTATCACCACACTGATAACAACCCCTCTGCAGGTTCGGCTGCTCATACTGAGTCTGTGCCAGATAACCGGAATAACTATTATAGGAACCCTGTGTCGGTGGTGCATTAAAAGAACTTACTGGAGAACTCCGAGTATTCTGAAATTATTTCCTTGACTCTGCTGATACTGAAATGTAGAATTATTAAGGATGCGAGAATACCGCAAGTCCCAGCATCATCCCATACAAATCTCAGCTCTTAATCATATATAAGTTTCGGAGAACCTTTCAATACCACATAAATACATCTCAGGCCAAAACTCATATAACACATGACCCCACAATCTGATCGTTGATAGTGGACTCCCCTCACTTGGCGCGAAGCCATAGAACACATTCTGATGATCCACAATACTAACCTTCATCGCTCATACGGCACCGGTCATAAGACACCTCGAGCCATTTATTTGGCACATGTCATCCCCATGACAGTTAAACTCGCTTCCTCCAGTGTCTTGACTGCTAGTATGTACCCTTCGCTAAAAAGAAATCCTATACGAACCACATAATCTCTAATACCACCAACTATATTTATATCTACATCCACCTCGTGACCCTACCACGATTGTGATAATTAGGCAACTAATTAAACCTTCTTAAGATCGTACTTATCAACTAGATGTCAGAACCCGTTGCACCCCCATGTGCACAACTGGATGATCTCTCAATACTTCCGCATCCTCAATCTGGACGACACGTGGTAACAATGGTTGAGCAACCCTGGCTCCTTTATAACCCCTCTGTAGTATCACGAACCGTTGGTGCATAGTTGATACCGAGTGCGCAATTTCATACACGAGTGGATGAAAAAGAACATAAGATATATGCTTCAAGATGAATAAATGCCGCACGATAAGGAATGAAAGAAGTGAAAATTTTCCTGCTAGCTTTGTAGCCTCTCGAAGATAAGTACAGACGTCTCCGTACCGATCCGCAAGACTCTATTAAACTCGTTCGTGACTCGTAGAACTTATGAACCTAGAGCTTTAATACTAGCTTGTCACGACCCAAAATCCCACCACATGCGTCGTGATGGCACTTAGTCTCTAAGACTAGGTAAGCCGATTATAATAATAATTCAAGCCATTTGTTTTATATAGATAATCGAAACCAACAACGGAAATATTCAAACAACCTCCCAAGACTGGTAATACTGAGTTACGAACTCTAACTGAATACATGAAATTATCTCGAGGGTCGAATATACAATACTGTTCGAATAAGAAATTAATAGTACAATAAAATGGAAAGATTCCAAGGGACTGCGACGCCCAAGAAGTCCTACCTTGAATCCTTGCGATCATACTCTAATCTCTATCCGAATCCGATATCTCCAATACCTGGCTCTGCACAAAAATATGCAGAAGTGTAATCTGAGTACATCACGGTCGGTACCCAGTAAGTATCAAGACTAACCTCGGATGAGTAGTGACGAGGTACCATCAAGACACTCACTTGTCAAATAACCTGTGCAATATAGCATACAAAAATAATAGAAAATAAATGACAGTGATAGCAACACCAATCAACTAGTGATTTAAACAGCAAGGCAACAAGAACACCATAAATATTGCTCAAACGAATAATAAACACAAGTACAACCAATTAATCAAGCACTTCAAAATATACATCTTTTATCTATAAGTTTTTCAAATAAAATTTTTTAGAATGTAATCCATACAATTAAATATATCCCGAATATATTTCCTTCAAATAAATATCTTACGAATATAATTATTTCAAATAAATATCTTTCGAATATAATTCTTTCAAGTAAATATCTTTCAAATATAATTCTTTCAAGTAAATATCTTTCTAATATAATTCTTTCAAGTAAATACCTTTCGAATATAATTCTTTCAAGTAAAAGTCACAACGTGACACCTCATTTAACTTTCCTGGTGTGATAAATATATTCAATATATCACATCAAATGGCACGACAATACCTTCGTGCACTTGTCTCATTCTCACCCAATATATATATATGTAGATCAAATCAATTGGCACGGCAATACTCTTCGTGCATTTATCTCTTTTTCACCGTGCATACATATAACAGTACCAACTAGGTGGGAGAAATGCCAAAAACAATAAAAGAAATAAAGTGGGAGGCACACAGGAAGCAACAATGACTAGAAGTCATATAGAAAACATAGGTGCACAATAACATCTCAAGATAAAGGCATAAATGTATACACAACAAAAAGATATCACAATATAATGTATGTCTCTTGTCCTTGCCTGCACGGAAACACCCTTCGTGCCATGAACATATGATAATATAAAAATAATGGCACAACATCATCCTTCGTGCTTTTACTCTTATCCTCACATGATAATATAATTGAAATGGCATGGAATCACACTTCGTGCTTTACACTCTCAAATGGCACGGCATCACCCTTCGTGCTTTACACTCTCCCTCACATGATAATATATATGAAATGGCATGACATCACCCTTCGTGCTTTACACTCTTCCTTACCAAGCACATATATATCATAAACAAGCAAGGTGGGAAGCATAAATAACATCAGGGAGATTGTTTAAGCGCTAACACAATACAACAATTCAAATCACAATTTTTCCACCGGCCACAACCAACTCCAAAGATACAACAAAAATCAATTAATTTCAAAGCAAATAGCCCAAGGCTCCACACAATTTCTTTTAACAATTAATTGATTTAAACAGAAATTCAAGCATATGAGATTTCTATCCTTTAATATCTTTATTTAAAACAATTCACAATATATTCATATATATATATATATATATATATATATATATTAATTTAATATTAATTAATCAAGGAATATAATTCACACAAATAATTCATGTTTTGAGTCCTAAACTACCCGGACTTTAGCATTTATAGTAGCTACGCACGGACTCTCGTCACCTCGTGCGTACGTAGCCCCCGCAATTAGCAATAATTATTCAATTTAATCCCTATGGGATAATTTCCCCCTCACAAGATTAGACAAGAAACTTACCTCGTCTCAAAGTCCAATTTTCGATTATCGCGTCGCGTAAAATTCTCGATTCAATGCCGAAAAATCCGAAACTATCCAAAAATTATATAAATTAATTAATATATGTTCAATAATTCAAAATTCATCTATTAAATAAATTATCCTATCCAAAATGGTAAAATTTTTAAAATTCACCCCGGGCCCACGTGCCCGGATTCTGGAAATTTTCGGATGGAAACGTTACCCATAATCTCAAGAACTTAAATATATAATTTCTACCCAATTCCATAACTATTTTCGTGGATAAAATTTCATTTTTATAAAAATCTAGGTTTTTCACCTAAAACTTTGATTTCTAAGATTTACTAGTTATATTCTACTTATAATCTATGTATTTAACTCAAGGGGTGTAGAATTAACTTACCTCCAAATTGCTAGTTGAAAACTCCTCACAAAGAGCTCCAAAATCGCCCAAGTATGGAAGAAAATGGGCAAAAATGGTGAATTCCCGTTATTTAAATCTTTCTGCCAAACAGGTCTTTCGCACCTGCAGCTCCGCACCTGCGGAAAACTCCTCGCAGGTGCGAGTTTCACTTGCCTGGCCAATTCTCACATTTGCGCACAAGGCTTCACACATGCGCGTTCGCAGGTGCGGAAATCGTCCGCATTTGCGGTGGATTGCCCCTTCCCTTTTCCGCTTCTGTGCTCAAAATCTCGCATATGCGAGTGCCGCGCCTGCGAGATTCTGTCGCATCTGCGAATGTCGCACCTGCGACTGGCCAAGCGCAGGTGCGATTCTGACAGTAACTAGGAGCTTCAGTTTTGGCTCCCAACTTCCAACTTGGTCCGAGCCTCGTCCGATTGATACTCGGTGTCCCCGGGACCCCGCCCGAACATACCAACAGGTTTGAAATCATAAAACGGATTTGCTCGAACTCACGGAATGCGTAAAACAATATCAAATCTAAGAATCACACCTCAAACCAAATTGATTCAAACTTAAGAATTTCAAGTTCTTCAATTTACTTCCAATGCGCTGAAATATACTTAAACTACTCGTAATGACACAAAATTTTTCGTGCAAGTCTTAAATCATTATACGAAACTATTCCTAAACTCGGAATTCCAAACGGACTTCAATTTCTCAAAAACCTACACCAAACCAAATTTAAAGAACTTTAAACCTTGAAATAGTTAATGTTCACTATTAAGCATCAAATTGCTCCCGGGTTATCCAAAACCCGATTCGGACATACGCGCAAGTCCAAAATCATCATACAAACATATTAGAACTGTCAAATCCCGATTCCAGGGTTGTTTTCTAAAAATGTTGACCGAAGTCAAACTTGCCCTTTTAAAGCTAACTTAAGGAACCAAATGTTCCGGTTTCAACCCAAACACTTCCAAATCCCAAACTAACTATCCCCGCAAGTTATAAATTTAATAAAAGCATGTTCGGGGAGTTTTATTTTAGGGAACGGGTTTCTAAAAGTTAAAATGACCGGTTGGGTCATTACATCTAGAGCTCGTTTGGCCAAGCTGTCAAAAACTACTTATTTTGAGAAATGTTTTTGCTCACAACAACAACAACAATAACGACCCCGTAAAATCTCACAAGTGGGGTATGGGAAGGGTAGTGCGTACGCAAACCTTACCTCTATCCTAAGGGGGTAGAGAGATTATTTTCGATAGACCATCGACTTAAGAAGATGAAAAGACACAATATATCAGTACCATCAACAAAAACCATAGAAATACTAACAACATCACAAGAACCAGTAAATAGATGGAAAGCAAAAAACACCTAGTAAATAAGGCCCGACACTATGAAAACGGAAAACTAGTGTGGACACAACATTGACCACTAGCAATCTAAGACAATATCCTATCAGCCTAGCCTCACACAGGTACGAGTTAGAAATATGCTCAACTACCTCCTTACCTACAACCTTAATGCTCGACCTCCACAACTTCCTATCGAGGGCCATGTCCTCAGAGATCTGAAGCCTCACCATATCCCGCATGATCACCCCTCCCCAATACTTCTTAGGCTGGCCTCTACCTATCCTCGTACCCACCAATGCCAACCGCTCGCAGCTCCTTACCGGGCCATCTGGGCTTCTCCTCTTTACATGTCTGAACCATTTGAACCTTGTTTCACGCATCTTGTCATACATGGGAGTCACACCCACTTTCTCCCGAATATCTTCATTCCTAATCTTATACATCCTAGTGTGCCCACACATCCACCTAAACATCCTCATTTCTACTACTTTTATCTTCTGGATATGTGAGGTCTTAACTGGTCAACACTCAGTCCCATACAATATGGCTGATCTAACCACTGCTTTATAAAGCTTACCTTTGAGTAGCAGTGGCACTTTCTTGTCACATAGCACGCCAGATGCTAACCTCCATTTCATCCACCCCACCCCTATACGGTATGTGATATCCTCGTCGATCTCCCCATCCCCCTGGATAACCGACCCAAGATACTTGAAACTGCCTCTCTTGGGAATGACTTGCAATCTAAGCCTCACGTCCATGCCCGCTTCCCTTGGATCAACACTGAACTTGCACTCAAGATATTCCGTCTCCGTCCTACTCAACTTGAAACCCTTAGACTCAAGGGGCTGTCTCTAAACCTTTAGCCTCTCGTTAACGCCGCTCCGCGTCTTGTCAATCAGAATTATGTCATCAGCGAATAACATACACCATGGAACCTACCCTTGAATATGGTGTATCAGTGCGTCCATCACCAGGTCAAATAAGAATGGCCTGTGAGCAGATCCTTATTGTAACTCCGTAGCAACTGGAAAATGCTCAGAGTCACCTCCCACTGTCCTAACCTGAGTCTTAGCTCCATCATACATCTCCTTAATCGCCCCAATGTAAGCAACCGACACACTTTTAGCCTCTAGGTATCTCTAAAGAATCTCTCTAGGAACCTTGTCATACGCTTTCTCCAGATCAATAAATACTATGTGCAAATCCTTCTTCCTATCCCTCTACTACTCCACCAACCTTCTAATAAGGTGGATAGCTCCGTAGTAGAATGACCCAGCATGAACCCGAAATAGTTGTCAGATATAAACACCGTCCTCCCCACCCTCGCTTCTACCATCCTCTCCCAACCTTTCATGATATGACTTAGTAATATGATACCCCTATAGTTATTGCAACTCTGGATATCACCTTTGTTCTTGTACAATGGAACCACCGTGCTCCACCTCCACTCATCCGGCATCGTCTTCGTTGAATAGCCCCCGCGATCTCCTTAACCTTGATGTGACTACAGTACCCAAAGTCACGGTGACTCTCGGAATGCCCCAACTCGCTTAGTACCATTTCCGATCCCTTGTTCATTCAAAAGTTTATTAAAGCAAGTTTTTCATCTCCGCTTAATATGGGCCTCTCCCATAAATACCCTACCGTCCTCATCTTTGATGCACCTCACTTGGTCCAGATCTCGAGCCCTTCTCTTTCTCGCCTTGTCCAGCCGGAATAATTTCTTATCCCTGCCTTTGGCCCCTAGTTCCTCGTACAGACGACCAAAACCCGCAGTCTTAGCCTCTATGACCGCCAGATTCGCCTCCTTCCTAGCTACTTTATACTTATCTTCCTCTAATGTGCTCCCTACTAACTTCAGGTACGCCGCCTTCTTCGGTTACACTTTACCTTGGACCACTTCACTCCACAACTAGTAGCCTTTGAGCCCGCCAAATTAACCCTTAAAGACTCCCAACACCTCTCTCGCCGCCTCCCTTATACAATCCGTCATCACCGACCACATAGCTCGCGTCCGCACTACTCCTCCAAGCTCCCACAACCGATAACCTCCCTTCAAACTCCTGAGCTTTATCCTTAGTCAAGGCTCCCCACCTAATCCTCAATCGCACTCTTCTTTCTCTTCATCATGATACAGGCATCCATCACCAAGAGCCTATGCTGCATCCCGAGGGTCTCACCCGGAATAATCTTGCAATCCTTACACCACCCTCTGTCGCACTTCCTAAGGAGAAGATAGTCAATTTGAGTCTTCGTCAACGTACTCTGAAAACTAACAAAATGCTCCTCCCTATTAGGAAGCCGCCATGCACCTCGCTATAGCTCCTTGTATTCAATCCAATATATCCATTGAAATCCCCTCCTATAAATAACCTCTCAGCAAGCGGAATATTGAGTGCATCCAAGCCCGTTTGCAGTGCATAAGCGCTAACAACATTTAGGGTGCACTGTCCAACCACCAACTTAATAGACATTAACCTATCATTCACATGCCTAACCTTTACCACAGACTCTCTAATTTCCATATCCACCAAAATACACACGCCATTCTTACCCTTCAGGACTCTAGAGTACCACAACTTACACTCGCCTGCATCTATTGACTTCGATCCTACCGAGCTAGTCTCCTAGACACACCTATATTGACCTTCCTCTTTTGGAGGATTTTTACCAACTCTATAGACTTACCCGTCAATGTACCTATGTTCCATGACCCAATTCTCAACCTATAGGCTCCCTTATGCCCTTTACCTCCCTTGCCTCTCATCCCACCCCCGGCCTCCCCGAGGACATGACCTTACTCTACCATCCCAGACTACAGCCACTACACACCTACAACAGACTAAGGCGAATCACTAACACACAACAGGCAGACAGACCATACTAGGAGAAAACAAGTTGCAACTACATGGCACGCTGATTATATGATTTAAACTAATGCGAACTAAAAAGGCAAAAATATAACTAACACAAGGAAGAGAAAACAGGAAAGTGGGAGGTACCAACTCCCAGGAATAGAACCTGAAAATTGTCTTGGCGTATACGACGTTGTTGCGGATCCTAGCTCGTTCACGTCTAACTTTCCAATGCCCCTTACTGCTACTCGCCCTAGTAGCTCTCCTATGTTTGTGTGCGCACTTCTCGCTCGTCTCCAAACGAAGGAGGAAGAAAAAAAGAAGGGAGTGGTATAAGAGAGAGGTGAGTGGTCGAAAATCTTACCTAGTTTCCGTCATCGGTGCTGGTAGGGTTTCGGAAGAAGTGCTTTTAAAAAAAAATACTTTTAAACAATTACTCTTTGTGTTTGGCCAATTAATTTGAGACGTACTTTAATAAGAAAATTGTATTTGGATAATCTTTTCAAAAAGTATTTTTGAGTATCAAAATATAAAAAAAGACATTACATATTAAATTTACAAGTAGTATATTATTTAAAAGAGAGAAATGAATTTAAATATTTATTACAAAAAAATTAAGTAATTTTTATTTTTATGTAATTGGAATTAAAATATAAAGTAAAAATATACATTAAAGATTTTAATCAATATAATAGCTATCCAAAGAAATAATATTAGATATCCGGTTTTACTTATTGTTTATACTGATGATTTAAATATATCAAAATATAGCCATTCAATAAAAATTTAGAATCTACTTCATTAATCCTATATAATAAAAAAAGATCTAGTTACGGTGGAGAGACTATTTCAAAGAAGAATAGGAGAAGGAGAATAAAAATATAATAGAAATAAAATAAATAAAAAGAAAGGGATGTTAGAAACAAAAAAAGAAAAAGGGAAAAAATAAAATTATTAAAGTATAATTTGAAAAATATAAATTTTGTAGTAAGGACACTTTTGCCTTAAAAAAACAATTTTTTGTTTCTGCTTCTGCTTTTTGGAAGAAGCTAAAATTTATAGTTTATTTTCAAAAGTAGAAAAACTACTTATTTTGTCACTTAAATGCACTTATTCATCTTGGCCAAACACATCAAATTTCTAAAAAAGTGCTTTTTCTGACAAAAAAAAAAACATACTTTTGCCTCCCGGAAGCTTGGCCAAACAGGCTACTAATCTTAAGTTAGTGGATTAGTGAGTCATTTCATTTTAAAGGACTTTTTTGAAAAATAATTTACTTTAAGGATCTCATTAATGCAGAATAGATAGATGACTTATGTAAAGCTACGGTTTCTTCCTTGGCACGGTTTTAAGTATAGGTCGCCGTATTGATGTCTTAATTTTGTGAAATAAAATTTCATATACGAAACTCACAAAGTAAAAAGTACAACAATCACATAGTGCAAAAGATTATTTAACTCTTCAAATCATAATATTATTATTCTTTAGATAATTATTATATTACATGTATCATCGATCATAAATACTCCAAAATTTCTTACCTCCTTTTTTTCATTTTTAACCGAGTTCTCCAAAATCTTTTTTATTTAAGTTGATAGTGAAAAGGTATCATCAAGGGCAGTGTGATGAATATATAGGATCTTCCACCAGAGGTCTCATGCTCGAGTCTCGAGAATAAAAAAGAGGCTTCTATAAGTAGGTGATGAAGTTCTACATTGTTTTTGAATATTGAGACTGTTGGGTTTAAGCTTGGTTAGCTTAAAATAAAGAGTGAATGAAAAATAGCGGGAAAATAAAATATTTGAATTTCCTTCTTTGTCAAAGGGACATTGTCCCATATTGTAGGTAGAAAAGACTTTTGATGGGTATATAAGTAATTGCTTTTCTTCTAGCTCTTAAAGAGTTAAGAAGAAGGCAAGCCTCGCGTCGTCGTCGTCGTCGCTCGCTCGGCTCGGCTTCAGCTTCGGTCAAAGATTGATTTATTAATCTTTTTGGACAAAATTTCTTTAATTATTTAATAAAATATTCTGAATATCCAACCCGAACCGGATCCGTACGCGACCCGATTTACTTTCTTCTCAGATTTTTATTTAAATTTCCCTCCCATTTTTAAGTGACTGTTCTGAAGCGTTGTGGACTTTCAGAAACAGTACTTCCATTGGCTATAAATTCATTTGATTCCTCATATTTTTTCTAACGAATTTTCTGAACTTCAAGACTTCTTCTACACAAATCTATTTCAGTATGATTTACTACCGTTGAGTGGTTCGCTGCCATTATGATTTTTCGTACCAATATACCAGTGAGTTAGGAGTTGCTAATGTGATCTTAGGAATCAAAATTCAAAGACTCCACAAGGTCTAGCATTATCACAATCTCACTACATTGAAAACGTACTTGACAAGTTCAAGTATTTGGATTTCAAGATTTTCAAGACTCCAATTGACGTGAGTTAAGCACTTCAAAAGAATGAAGGTGAAAGTGACTCACAACTGGACGATGCAAGAGTATTGGGAAGTTTGATGTATATCATGAATTGTACGCGACCAGATATAGCATGTGCTATTAGCAAACTGAGTCGGTGTACTAGTAATCCCAGTCAAATACATTGGATGGTAATGAAATGAGTTTTGGGGTATCTCAAACATAACAAAAATTACGCTTTGCATTATAACAAATATCCCTACGTGATCGAGGGATATAGTGATGCAGATTAGATCACCGGATCATCTGAAGTTAAATCCACGAGTGGATATGTTTTCACGATTGGGGGTTGAGCCGTGTCTTGAAAATCATCCAAACAAATGTGCATCGCCCGTTCTACAATGGAATTTGAATTCATAGCTTTAGATAAGGCCGCTAAAGAAGCTGAATTGATCTAGAATTTCTTGGAAGATATTCCATTGTGGCCCAAACCTTTGACACCTATATGTATACAGTGTGATAGTCAAGCGACAATAGGCAGGGCAGGGAGCGTTATGTATAACAAAAAATGTCATCACATACGACGGAGATACAATACCGTTAGACTATTACTCTCTAGTGGTGTTATCACTATAGACTACGTAAAGTCGAGAGATAACGTGTCAGATCCACTTACAAAAGGCCTATCTAGAGAGGCAGTTGAAAGATCATCAAAGGGAATGGGGCTAAGGCCTAGGACAAGTCACTATGGCAGTAACTCTACCTAGCAGACTGGAGATCCCAAGAGCTAGGTTCAAAGAGATCAAACAAAGTTATGAATAACGGTTCAACATTGTCAAATAACTCAACCCATTCTCGTGATGAAGACAGTGTTCATAAATCGAGGTAAAGCAGTAAGGCTTTTTAATGAGTCAATAAAGCTTAAAGCTTTTAAATAATTTGCTAAGTCTAGCAGGATATGAAGAGATAGTGTGTCTATAGGCTTACAGGTTTAGAAATCACCTATGTGAGTGTGAAGTATAAGCCGCTTCAAGGGGAATGAAAGTAAATGCCTATTCTCTAAGCACTCATGAAACCAGGCGATGTTCATGGCTGAAACGAACACAGCCGTGAGAACTATGGATGGTTAAGGGTTGATTGTGTGACTTATGTTGTCTAGGTATACAACAAAGCTCAACGGTTCAAAGATATCAAATCTACCGATTGACCGAGTATATCCGATATAAGTTCACTACGGAAAGTTCAAAAGAAAACCTACTTATCCAGATACAATTAATCCTTGCATGTAAATCACACACTCGTCCGTGCATTCCTTTATCTTATGGCCATTCCCCATTCATGTAGGGGATTGTTGGGTTTAAGCTTGGTTAGCTTAAAATAAAGAGTGAATGGAAAATGGAGGAAAAATAAAATATTTGAATTTTCCTTCTTTTCAAAGGGACATTGTCCCATATTGGAGGAAGAAAAGACTTTTGATGGGTATATAAGCAATTGTTTTTCTTCTATCTCTTACAGAGTTAAGAAGAAGGTAAGTCTTGCGCCGTCGTTGCTCGCTCGCTCGGCTCGGCTTCGACTTCATTTTTGCTTCAGACTCGGTCAAAGATTGATTGATTAATTTTTTTGGACAAAATTTCTTTAATTATTTAATAAAATATTAATTAAATTAGCCGAATATCCAACCTGAACCGGATCCATGCGCAATTTCCCTCCCGTTTTTAAGTGAATGTTCTAAAGAGTTGTGGACTTTCAGAAACAGTACTTCCATTGGCTATAAATTCGTTTGATTCCTCAGATTTTTCCTTACGAATTGTTTGAACTTCTTCTGCACAAATCTATTTCAGTATGATTTACTACCGTTGAGTGGTTCGTTAACACCGTATATTTTCGTACCAATACACTGGTGAGTTAAATCGTTCTATCCTGGAAGGATAATATTCCAGCACCTCGAGTACTTGAGGGGAATAATTTCCTTAAGGACACTCTGTGTATTCAGTGAGCTCGATTTATTTCGAAAATAATTTTTCCAGATATTATTTCGACTTCCTGTTGCTGCTAACTTTCTGTTTCTGTTTACTATTTTAGAAAAATTACTGTTTCGTTATTTATTATAGTAATACAGATAACAATCTTATGGAAATTACTTTTTATTTGTTATCCGTATTATGTTTTTTGGAGATTAAAACCCGTGTGATTTTTTACTCCTTCTGAATATTTCTATTCTTATTTGAAGATATAAAAACTTCCGATCCGCTAGACTTTACTAGGCACTTTCTCATGACTCATGAGACCTATGTAACCTAGGGCTCTGATACTAACTTGTCATGACACAAAATCTCACCTGTCATGATGGAGCCTATCTCAATACTAGGCAAGCCGACAATCTCAATAAACCACCATATCTTTTAAGTTTGAAAATATAATATTTAAGTTCAGCGAAAGAAATCTCACAAATACAGATATAAACAAACCCTAAAACCCGGTGTCACTAAGTACATGAGTATCTAATATAAATACAAAGTCTGACTGATAAAACATTGTCTGAAAGTATAGAACAGTACAATAACTGAAAGAAAGAAAGTCAAGGTCACTGGACTCCAGGAAACTACCTTGATAGTCTCCAACTAATAGCACTCTGAGATCTAACAGTCGTCGTGTCCGAAAGCACCTGGATATGCACACAAGGTGCAGAGTGTAGTATGAGTACAATCAACTCAATAAGTAACAAGACTAACCTATGGGCTGAAAGTAGTGACGAACTCCGTAGGTATAGTCCAGTATAAAAACAACAATATAAAAATGTAGGCAGGCTTTCAAGCTCAAGACTTAAACTCAGTACAAGTAAGATAGATCAATACTCCATGATATGAGGAATATGACATCTCTGTATCTATATGCCAATGTACATACTCGCAATCTAAAATACTCAATCACTCAGTATTGTATATGGCCAGTCCAGCCCATGGAAGATCCATCCCAAGTATATATGCATATTTGAATGACCCGACTTGTCGCTTTAAGAATTAATGCCTTTCAGTGACTTAAGGTCTCGAGTAGCTTCGCAATATGTACCCGCTGGTGTGGTCGAGTTTGATTTACTGAAGATTTAGAATTAAATTAAAAGAACAGTCCTTATTTAGAAGCTTAAATAGAAAGAGTTGATCGGAGAGTCGACTTTTGAGTAAACGAATCCGGAATGGAATTTTGATGATTCAATAGCTTCGTTTGGTTATTTTGGACTTAGGAGCGTGTCCAGAAAATTATTTGGAGGTCTGTAGAGGAATTTGGCTTGAAATGGCGAAAGATACATTTTTAGGAAGTTTGACCGGGGGTTGACTTTTTGATATCGGGGGCGAAATTTGATTCTGGACATTTGAATAGCTTCGTTATGTCAATTATGACTTGTGTGCAAAAATTGAAGTCATTCTGGATTGATTTGATACGTTTCGGCACAAAATATAGAAGTTGGAAGATCCGAAAACTCACAATTCGATTCGAGGCACGATTCATAATTCCGGCATTTGTTTGACTTGATTTGAAGCCTCCAGTAAGTTCGTATTGTATTTTGGAACGTGATGGTATATTTGGTTGAGGTCCCGAGGGGCATGGGTGTATTTTTGGGTCATTGGTTGAGAGATTAGTAAAGTTAAGAAATTTGGGAGTTTGACCATGGTCCATATTGGGTCAAGACGACCTCTTTTCAGTGTTTTGAGTGCACGAGCAAGTCCGCAACATGTTTTATGATTGAAATTCATATATGGTTTGCATCCGGGAGGTTCCAGATGAGTTTTGGGGTGAGTTGTGAGCGAAATAGGACATTTTGGCACTTCAGAGGAAAAGTGCGGACCGTACAATTTTGTGTGCGGCCGCACTCTAGAGGAAAAGTGCGGACCGCACAAATTTGTGTGCGGACGCACTCAGGAACTCTTAGATTCGCCGTTCAGACTTCGGAAGCTTATATCTTTTGATTTACGGAGAATTTTGAGATAATTCAAAAACTAAGGTTGTAGCCCTTCGTGTCTAGTTTACAGAAAGCTAAAGACATCATCATTTGGACATCTGTAGAGAAGATTATGGCCAAAATACTAAAGCCTGGCAGTGCAGTCACCAAGAGTGCGGCCGCACCATTTGTGCGCCCGCTGGAGCTGGGATGTGCGCCCGCACTTGGAATTGTGCGGACTGCACATTAGGAGTTCAAAGGATTTACTATATATCCGAGGTTTAGGTTATTATTTCATTTTTGGACTTTGAGAGCTCGGTTTGAGACGATGTTTCGTGGATTTTTCAAGAAATTTATCGGGTTAAGTGATTCTAACTCGAATTTGGTTAATATACATGAATATATCACTAATTTGGTCATTTAATCAGTGAATTTAGTTGGAAATTTAGGAAAATTGTAAAACGTTTTCAAAAATGAAAATTATAGATTTGGAGGACAATTTGTTATTGGAATTCGATCAAATTTGTATGGTTGAACTCGTATCGGAATGGATATTCAGATTTCGTGAGAATTCTATCGGGTTCCGAGAGGCAAGCCCTGCGTTGACTTTTGTTGACCTTTTGGAATAAATTTTTAAGTCAACGTTTTATTATCCGGAATTGTTTCCGATGAACTTTTAATGAAGTTATACAATTAATTTGGATAGATTTGAACGGTTCAGAGGTCAATTCAAGCAAGAAGGCGATTTTGGAATATCGGCATAACTTCAAAAAGGTAAGTGTCTTGCCTAACCTCGAGTGGGGGAATTACCCCTTAGGCATCGAGTCTGATGTGCCATTTATGAAATGTGAAAACTATATACGCGAGGTGACGAGTACGTACTTGATTTATATGTGCAAATTTCATTGATTAAAATCCTTAGACACCCTTAGGTATTAAACTGGAAATTATTGGCACTTATTAAATCCTCTATTTGTCATGCCTAGATCCTTGTTTGATGAAATTGTTTTATACGATGATTTGGTGTGATTGCCACCTTGATTTTTATGTGAAATATTATTTTGTTGAGTTTTTCACTCTCGGATATTTTTGTTAAGATTTTGTGCACATTATGGTCGAGCCATGGGCTCCTTATTGTGGGAAATAATGTATTGTTGATTTTTGTGGCAAGTTGTAATATTTGAGTACTTGACGTGCAATCTGTGATAAGTTGTAATATTTGAGCACTTGGGGTGCAATTTGTGATATGTTTTGATATTTGAGCACTTGATGTGCAATTTATAATATGATGTGATATTTGAGCACTTGAGGTGCAAGTTGTGGGATGTTGTGATAATCGGGCACTTGAGGTACGAATTGTTATATATTGTGATATTGATACGCATACGGTGGTATAAGGTCTGGGTGTTGAAACGCATGCGGTGAGATAAGGGTGGCTTGAAACGCGTGGCTAGCAGGAAAACTACTAGAAGTCATGCGGTGTGATAAGAGTGGCTAAAATGCAGGATGCTAGTTTGGGAAAAATAATTTCTTTAAAAAAAAAAGTTAAATGTGAAGGCTCCCGCAGTGATATAAGGAAATGAGATATTGTAAATTTATTTATGATTTGGGACTACGAGGCGGTACTTCGAAAGTGCCCTGTTGATATTTATTTATTTATGTTCTTGTCTTGGTTGATTTTATTTCATTTAATATGTAAATTATTGCCTTCTTCCGTGATGTACTAGTTGACATTATTATTATTATGTGTTTTGTGCTCCTAGTTGTATTGTGTTGGCTTTGGCTTTGTAGCACGAAACTCTGAAGAAGTATATTTCTGGTTTTTCTTACTGATTTTCGATAATTGAGTTAATTTAAATAAAAGAAATTATTATTAGTACAGTCTTGCGGATCGGTACAGAGACGTTTGTACTTATCTTCGAGAGGCTACAGAGCTAGTAGAAAAATTTTCACTTCTTTCATTCCTTATCGTGCGACATTTATTCAGCTTGAAACATATATCTTATGTTCTTTTGCATCCACTCGTGTATGAAATTGCACACTTTGGTATCAACTATGCGTCAACGGTTTGTGATACCAGAGGGGTTATAAGGGATCCAAGGTTGCTCAACCATTGTTACCATGTGTCGTCCAGATTGAGGATGCGGAAGTATTGAGAGATCATTCAGTTGTGCACATGGGGGTGCAGCAGGTTCTAACATATGGTTGATATGTACGATCTTAAGAAGGTTTAATTAGTTGCCTAATAGTCACAATCGTGGTAGGGTCACAAAGTGGATGTAGATCTGAAGATATTTGGTGGTCTTAGAGACTATGTGGTGCATATGAGATTTCTATTTAGCGAAGGGTACATACTAGCAGCCAAGACACTGGAGGAAGCGAGTTAACTATCACGAGGATGACATGCGCCAAATAAGTGGCTTGAGGTGTCTTATGACCGATGTCCTACGAGTGATGAAGGTTAGTATTGTGAATCATCGGAATGTGTCCTATGGATTCGCGCCAAGTGAGGGCAGTCCCCTATCAATGATCAGATTGCGGGTTCATGTGTTATATCAGCTTTGGCCTGAGATGTATTGATGTGGTGTTGAAAGGTTCTCCGAAACTTGTATATGATTAAGAGGTGAGATTTGTATGGGATGATGTTGGGACTTGCGGTATTCCCGCGTCCTTAATAATTCTACATTTTAGTACCAGAGGGGTCACAGAAACAATTTCAGAATACTCGGGGTGCTACAATAAGTTCTTTTAATGCACCACCGGCACGAGATTCCTATAATGATTATTTCAGTTATCCTGCACAGACTCAGTTCGAGCTACCGCAACCTTAGAGGGGTTGTTTTGAGTGTGGTGATACTAGGTACATCATGTGAGATTGTCCCAGATTTGGGAGGGGTGGATTTCATCAAAGCACTCCAGCTACAAGCTTTATTCCAGTTAATACTTCACGAGCATAGCTAGTTAGGGGTGGAGGACATGCGGGTAGAGGATGCCTAAGAGATGGAGGCCCGGCCCGTTGATATGATTGCTATAGTGTGGCTGAGGCCACTACACCAGATGGTGTCGTTAAAGGTACGATCCCGATTTGTTACAAAAGGATATTTTTCCTTAATTTGATTCGGTTTTGAATATTGAGGTGAGTCCTCCTATTATGCTCCGCGTATGGGTGAGCTTCGTAATTTTGTGACCCACTTATATGTTTATTCCTGTTGGGAGATTTGAGGATGTGTGCCCGTGTCTGTCATTTGTTTATTTTTGTGCAGCATTGAGGGCTATAAGTCTAAAAGTAATTTTCATTATTCATTACAGTGGGGTTTGATATAATTTCGGAATAATTGATTTCAATTTTATTAATTATATGCCCTACCGGGATGAGGGTTCATTATGCATTGTGAAAACTGTTTACGAAATTTATTGAAAAGAAGAAAGAAAGGAAATTGAAATTTCAGTTGGCACAATGTGCAAAATACTTGTAATTCGGAATTGAGGACGAGATCCTCACATTTTTTATATGATGTGAAATATTTAAAATGGGCTACGAGCCGCAGTGAAAGTTATATAAGGACGAGGTCCTTGTGGTAAAATATTTATGAGTTTAAAGTTCTCCCTTTGTGAAATTTAAATTTGTACTATAGTATTAATAGGGAGTCATGCCTGTTAGGCTTATTTGATAATTCTTGTATATTTTTTGTGCATATTCAGCCATTTTCTGTTGTAAACATTGAGTTTTAACCTATGAGGTGAGTGCCCAGGTGGCGTTAAATATGACTCATTAATCCTAGTAAGTAATCATAAGGTCTTCATGCCTCACATTCTGTTATCAATGTTGTGAAAATTCGAAACGAGGTGGTGGTTAATATGAGATTAGTTGATGATGCTGGAATTAATTATGAATAACTTTTAAGACCAGAGATGTGGTGATGAGCATACATATGATGTGCTTCATGTCCTGATATCGTTATGATAATGCGATGCTTGTAATGCTGAGATTAGTGTTTTTGATATATACCTTGTGGTGTTTTGTTGGGTTGTGGGCGTGTTGTTAGGAGTTGTTTTGGTGTTACTCTGGCAGGTGGATAGGCCCAATTACAGGGAAGACTCTGCCAAAATTTTTGGAAATTTGGGAGTTAGTAAAATTTGGGGGATTGAGACGTGCAAAAGAAGAGATAAATTATGTTATGTGTTTGAGGGCGAATAATCCTAAGCGAGGAAGAATGTAACACCCCAGAAAATTTTTGAAGTACTTCAACACTCTCAAGAAAGTTGATGTGTGCGTAGGCACGAGTTGCTATAGTCAGTTGAGACTAATACCGTGCGTTGTTATGAAAATCAGGGCTTTTTGAAAATGTTTGGAGTGTAAGAAATTGGTCTTAAAGTTTACAAATATGGATAAAAGAAATAATCTCAAATGAGATGGTGTTGTCTGGCTTATCTCAAATGCGGTAACGTGGGATCAACCGCGAGTATATGTGTAAAAGTAAAATCATCAATTTGGTAACCACGGAATAATTCTTAGCACGTTGAAGGACGGACATTTGTTTAAGGGGTAGAGAATGTAATGACTCGACTTGTCATTTTAAGAATTAACGTCGTTCAGTGACTTAAGGTCTCGAGCATCTTTGCAATATGTATTATGACCCGCGGGTGTGGTCGAGTTTTATTTACTAAAGATTCAGAATTAAATTAAAAGAACAGTCCTTATTTAGAAGTTTAAATGGAAAGAGTTGACCGGAGAGTCGATTTTTGAGTAAACGACTCCGGTATGGAATTTTGATGATGTCAATAGCTCCATATGGTGATTTTGGACTTGAGAGCGTGTCCAAAAAAGTATTTGGAGGTCTGTAAAGGAATTTGGCTCGAAATGGCGAAAGATGAATTTTTGGGAAGTTTGACCGGGGGGTTGACTTTTTGATATCGGGGTAGGAATTCGATTCTGGAAATTTGAATAGCTTCGTTATGTCAATTATGACTTTTGTGCAAAAATTTGAAGTCATTCCGAATTGATTTGATACGTTTCGGCGCAAAATATATAAGTTTGAAGATCCGAAAACTCATAATTTGATTCGAGGCACGATTCGTAATTCCGACATTTGCTTGAAATGATTTGAAGCCTCCACTAAGTTCGTATTATATTTTGGAACGTGTTTTGGTTGTGGTCCCGATGGGCTTGGGTGTATTTTTGGGTCATTGGTTGAGAGATTAGTAAAGTTAGGAAATTTGGGAGTTTGACCATGGTCAATATCGGGTCAAGACGACCTATTTGTAGTATTTTGAGTGCGCGAGCAGGTCCGTAACATATTTTATGATTAAAATTCATATATTGTTTGTGTCCGGGAGGTTCCGGATGAGTTTCGGGGTGAGTTTTGAGTGAGATAGGACATTTCGGCACTTCAGAGGAAAAGTGCGGACCACACAATTTTGTGTGCAGCCGCACTCAGGAACTCTCAAATTCTCCATTCTGACTTCGGAAACTTATTTCTTTTGATCTATGAGGAGTTTTGAGATGATTCAAAAATAAAAGTTGTAGCACTGCGTGTCTAGTTTCTAGAAAGCTAAAGAAGTATTCATTTGGATATCTGTAGAGAAAGTTATGGCTAAAATACTAAAGCATAGTTGTGCAGTCCCCAAGGGTGCTGCCGCACCATTTTTGTGCGACCGCAGGAGCTGGGATGTGCGGACTCACTTGAAGTTGTGCGGACCGCACATTGGGAGTTCAGAGGATGTACTATATATCCGAGGTTTAGGTTATTATTTCTTTTTTGGACTTTGGGAGCTCGGTTTGAGAAGATGTTTCGTGGGGGTTTCATGAAATTCATCGGGGTAAGTGATTCTAACTCGGATTTGGTTAATGTACATGAATATATCACTGATTTGGTCATGTAATCAGTGAATTTAGTTGAAAATTTGGGGAAAATTGTAAAACTTTTTCAAAAACAAAAAATATAGATTTGGAGGACGATTTGTTATTGGAATTCGATCAAATTTGTATGGTTGAACTCTATCGGAATGGGTGTTCGGATTTCGTGAGAATTCTATCGGGTTTCGAGAGGCGGGCCCTGCGTTGGCTTTTGTTGACCTTTTGGAATAAATTTTTAAGTCGACGTTTTATTATCCGGAATTGTTTCCGATGAACTTTTAATGAAGTTATACAATTAATTTGGATAGATTTGAACGGTTCGGAGGTCAATTCAAGCAAGAAGGTGATTTTGGAATATCGGCATAACTTCAAAAAGGTAAGTATCTTGCCTAACCTCGAGTGGGGAAATTACCCCTTAGGCATCGAGTCTTATATGTCGTTTATGAAATGTGACAACTATATACGCGAGGTGACGAGTACGTACTCGATTTATATGTGCAAATTTCATTGATTAAAATCCTTAGACACCCTTAGGTATTAAATTAGAAATTATTGGCACTTATTAAATCTTCTATTTGTCATGCCTAGTTCCTTGTTTGTTGAAATTATTTTATACGATGGTTTGGTGTGATTGCCACCTTGATTTTTATGTGAAATATTATTTTGTTGAGCTGTTCACTCTCGGATATTTTTGTTAAGATTTTGTGCACATTATGGTCGAGTCATGGGCTCCTTATTGTGGGAAATAATATATTGTTGATTTTTGTGGCAAGTTGTAATATTTGAGCACTTGACGTGCAATCTGTGATAAGTTGTAATATTTGAGCACTTGGGGTGCAATTTGTGATATGTTTTGATATTTGAGCACTTGATGTGCAATTTATAATATGATGTGATATTTGAGCACTTGAGGTGCAAGTTGTGGTATGTTGTGATAATCGGGCCCTTGAGGAATGAATTGTTATATATTGTGATATTGATACGCATGCGGCGGTATAAGGTCTGGGTGTTGAAACGCATGCGGTGAGATAAGGATGGCTTGAAACGCGTGGCTAGTAGGGAAACTACTAGAAGTCATGCGGTGTGATAAGAGTGGCTAAAATGCGGGATGCTATTTCGGAAAAAATGATTTCTTTAAAAAAAAAGTTAAATGTGAAGGCTCCCGCGGTGATATAAGGAAATGAGATATTGGGAATTTATTTATGATTTGGGACTATGAGGCGGTACCTCGGGAGTGCCCTGTTGATATTTATTTATTTATATTTTTGTCTTGGGTGATTTTGTTTCATTTAATATGTAAATTAATTTCTTCTTCCGTGATGTGCTAGTTGACTTTATTATTATGTGTTTTGTGCTCCTAGTTGTATTGTGTTGGCTTTGGAGTTTTAGCACGAGACTCTGAAGAAGTATATTTCTGGTTTTTCTTACTAATTTTCGATGATTGAGTTGATTTAAATAAAAGAAATTATTATTATGTTTTAAATTAAATAGTTTTACAACTAAACCAGTAGTTTATCTGATGTTTTAATTTAAGTGCAATGTTATTTTCTTCACCCAAATGATTTCTAAAAATAAATTCATTTATTTGTTGATTTCTTACTTGATTTAAAAATTCTAAACTCCCTTTAGTGGAAATAAATTGATCATGTGAATCTTATATACATTGAGGATATTGGCACGTGAATTGTCCGTGAAGTTGTGACATGAAATGTGGGCACGAGGTGTTGTGATTAAATGATAATGATATTTAGCACGTGAGTTATCCGTGCAGTTGAGATACGAAATAAGGCCACGAGTTGCCGGAAAAATATGATGATTTAATTATGGGCACGAAGTGCCGTGGAGATATGAACAATGGGCTGAGACCCGTTTTATGAAAAATATGAAAATGGGCTGAGACCCGTATTTTTATGATTATGAAATGAGGTGTCACATGGTGACTTTTTAATTGAAGAATTATATTCAAAATATTTATTTGGAAGAATTTTTATTTAGAAAGTATTATATGCAAGAATTGTATTTGAAAGATATTTATTTGAGGAAACTTATATTTGAAAGAGAGTTATTTGGTAGAATTATATGTGAAAGATATTTATTTGAAGAATTTAATTTAATTGGGTGTACTTGTATTTATTATTTGTTGAGCGATATTAAATGGTATTTTTGTTGTCTTGCTGTGCATATCACTGGTTGTTTTATGTCGCCCTTATTGTTATCTGTTTCCTACTATTTTGTATATTATATTGCACAGGCTATTAGACTAGTGAGTGTCTTGACTGTATCTCGTCTCTACTCCACTGAGGTTAGTCTTGATACTTACTGGGTACCGACCGTGGTGTACTCATACTACACTTCTACACATTTTTGTGCAGAGCCAAGTATTGGAGATATCGAACTTGAGCAGAGTTAAAGTGGAATCGTAAGGATTCAAGGTAGAGCTTCTTGGTCGTCGCAGTCCCTTGGAGTCTTTTAATTTCATTGTATTGTTAATTTTTAATCAAACGGTATTGTATATTCGGTCCTCATGATCATTCCATATATTCAGTTAGAGTTTGTGACTCAGTACTACCAGTCTTGGGAGATTGTATATTCATATTTGTTTCGCTGTTAGTTTTGATTACTTATTTAATAAAAACAAATGGCTTCAAGATGAAATTGAAATCGGCTTACCTAGTCTTAGAGACTAGGTGCCATCACGACGCCTGTGGTGGGATTTTGGGTCGTGACATATATCCATCATCTGACAGTCCGTCACTCAGTACTATATAAGGCCAATCCAGCCTAGGGGAAGATCCATCCCCGAATATCAATGATTCGATAAGATCCATGTCCAATGAAAATCCATCCCTCAATATAAATACTTCGGGCAGGATCCATGCCCAGGGAAAATCCATCCCTCAATATAAATATTTTGGGCAAGATCCATGCCCAGGGAAGGTCCATCCCTCATATATATATA
>AWOL01S0014506.1:4628-17061 GCA_000715115.1 Nicotiana otophora
ATACGGTATGGTGGAATAGAAATGGGCTGAGTGCCTGGAGCCAAATCGATACAAAAGTCAATATCTCTGTCGGGTGGCATCCCCGGCAAATCTGCAGGAAATACTTCTGGAAATTCACGAACAACTGGTACTGAGTCCATAGAAGGAGCATTCGCACTAGGATCACGAATATAAGCCAAATAGGCTAGACACCCTTTCTCTACCATACGTCGAGCTTTCATATAAGAAATAACCCTTCTAGTAGAATGACAAAAAGTTCCTTTCCACTCTAACCGAGGTAACCCCGGCATACCTAGGGTCACTCTCTTGGCATGAAAATCCAATATAGCATGATAAGGGGACAGCCAATCCATATCCAAGATGACATCAAAATCTACCATATCAAGAAGTAGAAGGTCTACACTAGTCTCAAGATTACCAACAGTAACCACACACGAACGACGATAGACATGTTCTACTACCACAGAGTCTCACACCGGTGTAGATACACACACAAAAGCACTCAGAGAATCACAAGGCACAATCAAATATAAAGCAAAATAAGAGAACACATAGGAATAAGTAGATCTTGGATCAAATAGAATTGAAGCATCTCTATGGCAAACTGGAATAATACCTGTGATCACAGCATCAGATGACTCGGCCCCAGGCCTAGTTGGAAAAGCATAACATCGGGACTGGGCCCCACTACTTTGAACTGCATCTTTGGGATGGCCTCTAACTGGCTGGCCTCTACCTCTAACGGTCTGACCTTCACCTCTAATGGCCTAACCTCCACCTCTAATAGCCTGACCTTCACCTTTAGTTTCCTGACCCCTACCTCTAGCTGGCTGAGCAGGTGGTGAAGAAATCAGTGCCGGTATGATGGCACGAGAATCTTGCCGAGATCTGTTACTCGCCAATCTAGGGCAATACCTCCTGATGTGACCAATGTTCCCACACTCATAACACACATCCTGATGCCGTGGTTGCTGAAGCTGAAGCTGACCTAGATGGGCTAGATAACCACTGTAGTAACTCTGGAGTGGTGGTGCACTGATAGGATCTGAATGTGCACTGAATACTGGCTGCCTAGAGTAAGGCATAATACGACCGTGACTCCCTGAAGCACCGGGAGATGCATGAGGTGCTGAATGAAATGGTCTGGGATGATGACCCCTACCAAAATTACCCCTGCCTCCAGACGAGGCACCACTAAAACCACCGAACTGATGAGGCCTCTTATCGGACCTCTACCCTCTCTCCTGTGCAAGAACCATCTTGATCCTCCTTGCGCCATTAGCAGCCGCCTGAAAAAAAATCTCATTTTCGGTCTCCTTGGCCATCTAAAGTCTGATAGGGTGAGTGAGTCCCTCAATGAACCTCCTCACTCTCTTTCCCTCTATAGGTAATAAAAGGAGAGCATGACGGGCCAAATACACAAAACGGGACTCATACTAAGTAACTATCATACTGCCCTGCTGTAGATGCTCAAATTGCTTGCGAAATTCCTCTCTCAGTGTGATAGGGAGGAACATTTCTAGAAATAGCTGAGAGAACTGCTCCCATGTAAGTGTAGGCGATCCGACTGGTCAGGTCAATGTATAATCTCTCTACCACCTCTTGGCGGAACCCGTTATCTGAAATATAGCAAAATCAACCTCATTGGTCTCAATTATACCCATGTTCCGTAGCACCTCATGGCAGTGTCCAAGATAATCATGTGGGTCCTCAGAAGGTGTACCACTAAAGTGAACTGGAAAGAGCTTAGTAAACTTATCCAGTCTCAATAAGGCCTCAAAAGACATGGCGGGCCTATCACCGATCTGTGCCGCAACAACTGGCCGAACTACACCAACTGGCGGGGCTGCTGGAGCCTGATTATTGGGAGCCATCTACTCCGGAGCAGGAGTAGTGGGAGTTTGTGCTCCTCCCCCAGCCTGTGAGACGGCTGGTGCCACTGGAAATGTACCATTCTGGGCCACGCCCTCCATAAGACTTACCAAATGGACTAGAGCATCCTGAAGTACTGGAGTGGCTATGAATCCTTCCGGGACCTGAACTGGTCCAACTGGTACATTCTGAACTGGAACTTCCTCCTGAAGATCCACCTAAGGTTCTATAACAGGTGCAGCTGCTCAAGCTCTGGAGTGAGCTCTACCTCGGCCTCTGCCTTGGCCTTTGGCACGACCTCGACCTCTACCCCTGGCCATAGTTGCTACCGGGGGTTCTAGTCCATGTCTATCGATAGAGGTATTATGTGTTCTCACCATCTGCGAGAGAATAAAAATAGAATGATTCAATCATCGATGATAGAATAAAACCGCACAACAGAATAAGAAAGAAGTGATATTGTTCCTAAACTTCATAGCCTCTTAGAGATAAGTACAGCTGTCTCCGTAACGATCCTTCAGACTCTACTAAGATTGCTCATGACTCGTGAGACCTATGTAACCTAGTGCTTTGATACCAACTGTCATGACCCGAAATTCCCACCTTCAGACCGTGATGGTGCCTAACTGTTCACTTGCTAGGCAAGACAACGTTAGAATAATATTAACTAATTTTTAAACACTCTTTACATTATTAATAATTAAGGAACCAAAAGCGGAAGCAAAGTTTGAAATATAGTGAAATAATCCATAAAAAAACAACGGTGTCTAAATACCATCCCAGAATTGGTGTCACAAGTGCACGAGCTTCTAGAATAATACAAATAAAGGTCTGAATAAAATAAAGCTGTCTGGAAATAAACACACAGCTAAAGTAAAATAGGCGGGGACTACAGAACTGCGGACGCCATGCAGTTATGCCTCAAGTCTCCTCTGAATAGCTGAAATCCGAGCAAGTCTATGGCACGCCGCTGGAACCAACTCCGAAATCTGCACAAGAAGTGCAGAGTATAGTATCAGTACAACCGACCCCATGTACTGGTAAGTGGTGAGCCTAACCTCGACAAAGTAGTGACGAGGCTAAGGCGGGTCACTTACATTACCTGTACGCAATATTAGTAATAACAACAATAATAGAAATAAATCAGGTAACTCATTTATAATAATTGAAGCTAACTTAACAGTCACAACCAATTATCATTTCCATCAATTCTGTTGCAGCGTGCAACCCGCTCTCACAATATATTCCTTTAATCAAATCTGTTGCGGCGTGCAAACCGATCCCCCAATATATATATATATATATGTATGTCGACTTTCAATAAGTCCATTGCGGCGTGCAACCCGATCCTCCAATATGGACTTTTCATAAGTCTGTTGCGGCGTGCAACCCGATCCTCCATTATATTCATTATAATAAATTTTGTTGCGGCATGCAACCCGCTTCTCCGACATATTCATTTACCAATTCTTATAGAAGAAATTTTCCCAATAAATGCAACAATTAATATAAAATAATAAGACAACAAGCATACAATAATTATAATTTAATCATGAAACAAACAATTACAAATAGCAGATTATTATGGAAAATCAGGGAAAAAATAGGCAGTTTGATATTTAATATGTTAAATGTCAAATAACAATTAAAACACATAATTCAAATAGCATGTAACAATTAATGCAGGAATTCAAGAATTAATATTTGACAAAGAATAGGAGAGAAACAGTTATTATAATAATTAATATAGGATTTAAAATAATTTATGATTTTTCAAGTAAGTAGGCAAACAATTAATTTGACGACGTATAGTCACTCGTCACCTCGCCTATACGTCATTCACATACAATTCACATAACAATTAAATTAAGGGTTTTATGCCCTCAAGTCAAAGTTAACAACTACACTTACCTCGCTTTGCAAATTTTGATCAATTATTCAACCACAATTTTTTCTTTTAAATTTATCTCCGAAAGCTTCAAATCTATTCACAAACGATTCGATATATTCAATATTAATCATAAGAATTAATGCCATATGAATTTATAAATATTCCGGATAAAAATCTGAAATTCATTAAAATATTCGACAGTGGGACCCACGTCTCAAATCCCGAAAACACATACGAAATCCGAACACCCATTACGAGACGAGTCCAACCATACAAAAATTATCCAATTCCGATGTCAAACGGACCTTCAAATCTTAAATTTTCATTTTTGGAAGGTTTTATAAAAATCTGATTTTTCTTTCATAAATTCATGGATTCATGATATAAATGAGTATGAAATCATGAAATATAATCAATATAGAATAAAGAACACTTACCCCAATAATGTTTCGTGAACATCGCCCAAAAATCGCCTTACCCGAGCTCAAAAATGGAAAAGAGTTAAAAATGGGTCGAAACCCCATTTCGAGAACTTAAGTTCTATTTTAGGGATTTTTACCCTTCGCGAACGCGGTCTGTGCCTCGCGTTTGCGAAGCATAAATTTATGATGTCCAGTTTTACTCTTCGCGAATGCGAGTGCTGGAAAGCCTCTTTCCCTTCGCGAACGCGAGGCTTCGATCGCGAACGCAAAGCTTCGCACCTCAAGCCTTCACGAATGTGGCCCCATCTTCGCGAACGGGAAGAGTAATTTTCATCTGCCTCTAGTTTCTTCTTCGCGAACGCGAGCCCACTCTCGCGAACGTGAAGAAGGATACCAGAAGAAGATGTCTGTAGTTTTTCCCAAGTCCAAAAATAATCCGTTAACCACCCGAAATCAACCTGAGCCCTCGGGGCTCCAAACCAAACATGCACTCAAGTCCTAAAACATCATACAAACTTGCCCGCGCTATCAAATCGCCAAAATAACACCAAGAACTACGAATCGGACACAAAATCAAAGGACATTTTCAAGAAAACTTTAAAACTTATGTTTTTATAACTGGACGTCCGAATCATGTCAAATCAACTCTGATTCTCACTGAATTCAGCATACAAGTCATAGATATTATAGTGTACCTACACCGGGCTTCGGAACCAAAATACGGACCCGAGATCAATAAATCCAACATCAGTAATTTCTTAAAATTCATTAAGCTTTCAAGCTTTTAATTTTTCATCAAAATTCCATATCTCGAGCTAGGGACCTCGAAATTCGATTCCGGGCATACGCCCAAGTCCCAAATCACGATACGGACCTACCAGAATTATCAAAATACTGCTCCGGGTCCGTTTGCTCAAAATGTTGACTAAAGTCAACTCAGTTGAGTTTTTAAAGCTCTATTTCACATTTTAATCTATTTTTCACATATAACTTTTCAGAAAATTGTACGGACTGTGCACGCAAGTCGAAAAATGATAAATGGTACTTTTCAAGGTCTTAGAACATAGAATTACTTATTAAATTTAAAGATGATATTTTGAGTCATCACAATGGTCTTCTTTTGGATGGCAATGATGATGCTGAAATGTTAAGTCTGAAATCCTTCCTTGATCATCAATTCAAGATTAAGGACCTTGGGACTGTTCATTATTTTTTGGGTCTTGAGATCTCTAAGGTGGATCAGAGGTTTCTCATCAACCAACAAAAGTACACCAAAGAGCTCCTCTCTGAATTCCACTGTTCAGAGGTCAGACCAGCTCTCACACCCCTTGATCCTCATGTCAAATTGTTTGTTGATTCAGGGGAAGCTCTTTCTGATCCTACTGTCTATAGAAGATTAATTGGCAAGCTGAATTTCCTTCAGCATACCAGGCATGATATCTCTTACTCAGTGCAACATCTCAGCCAATATTTTGTGTCTCCTAGAGTGCCCCACATGTTGGCTGGTTTACATGTTCTCAAATATCTCCTTAATGATCCTGCCCAAGGCATTCTGCTTAGTGTTGTTCCTGATTTCTCCTTGAAGGCTTATGCTGATTCTGACTGGGTTGCTTGCCTCATTTTCATAAGGTTTGTGACTGGATATTATGTGGTTCTTGGTAATACTCCTATTTCCTGGAAATCTAAGAAATAACATTGTCACACCCCTTTTCTACCCCCCAAAAAGATAATATGTTATTATGGATTGTGGGTTAAAGAGTTTCTCCAATTAAAGTGACAAACTTGAATAAGGATTATTTTATTTACATAGTCGCCACTTGGAATTGATTTTTTTGAATGTTCCAAGTCACCTTTTATTTGAATCTCTAGTCAAAGGAAGATTTGACTCTATTATTATTGGTCTGCAAAAATAAAGTGCGGGTAAGAAATTTTATTAATCGGGGAGAAGGTGTAAGGCATTCCCCGAGTCCCATTGTTCTAGCACGGTCGCTTTATTGACTATAACTTGGCTTGTATTAATTTTGGACATACTGTGATTTATTGATTTTTATATTTTATCTATCCGTTTTTAATTATTAAAATATGGAATTATCTTTGAAATGGATCACATGTGTGTAAATCCGTTTTATTTACTAAAATCATATCATGCGTACGTGTACACAACTAATCATGCTTTATTATATACTAAGATTATTTTTGGCCAAAGTCACACGAACGCGTACCTTGACTTATTTTGGAAATCATAATTATGTCACACGAACGTATACATAATCACGATAATAAGTTTAAAGCGCGCCTAAAAGTGTACTAGCGGTATTTATGAGTGTTCAAATCCTAAGTTTGAGATTATTGTAAAGTCACAAATTATGAAATTTATTGTGGAGAAGTGTAGCATTTAGATATTACTGTAACTAAAAATATTGCTATAATGTCCCTATTATTTCTATAATCAAACATAGAGATAATCCTAAAATGGAAATGCTTTAAACAATAATACAATCACATCAAGCTAATAGAACAGTAACATAGAGGACATTGTTCAGTAGAGCACAAATTTAAGCACTAAAATATGAATAATAAAGCTTACCAATTTATGATTATTAAATGAAACAAAAGAATTACAATGAGAGTAAAAGTGGACCTTGACGTCAAAGACTATGATGACGTCAACACCCTTTGAAACATTAAAGACCAAAGCCGGCTTCGAACCAAAATCAGTGGTTGAAAATCTCACTGGTGACTGAACCTCGACCGAAACTCTAATAACAACGATTATTTAAAGGATGTTTTATAGTGTTGCTATAGCTGGGTTTTTTTAAAGCTTGATTTCAGGTTTAAAAGTTGCAATTTATGGACTATTGTTTTTTTTGCTGGGTTTGGAGTGTTGATTTAGGGACTGATTTTGGGTGGAAAAATGGGCTGATTTTTAGCTGAGCTCCCAATTGGCTTTTGTGAAGAAGTAGTAGTATTTGGTAGTAGTGTTAAGTTATTGGGTTATGGAGTTTTAGAGGTGATTTTAATGGTGGAAAAATGAGTGTTATGAATGGTCTATCCCCAGAAAAAAGATAAGATTCATTTGTAGTATATATATATTTTTTGTGTTGCGTTTTCTTCTCTCTCTAGTCTCTGTCCCCAGATCTAACTTTCTCTCTTTTTTCTTCTCTCCCGGATCCCCTCTCTTCCTTCCTCCCCTTTTTGACTCCCCCTCCTCCCCCCCCTTGTTTTTACTTTTTGTTATATGTATAGTAGAATGAAAATTGGAGGAAGGAGAAATTGGATTCCTACCCCATGTGAGCTTTTGAAAAGTGGGTAGCCAATTGGGAAAAGTGCATGTGCAATATTTGTGCAAGATTTGTGTAAAGTTTTCAAGGCCACATCGATGTGCCACCCTTTCATTCATTTTTCTTTTTACTCTTTTTTATTTATTTATTTATAGATAATAGGTAAATGGTATAAAATACTACATATTACTAACCAAAGGATTAAAGTACTAAATATTCAATATTTATTTATAGAAAGTCTTTAGACTAACAAAAAATATACCAATAAAATATATTTTAAAATTTTCTTTCTTTATTTTTAAAAAAAATTAAAACAAGACTAATTATCGAAAAATATAACCTTTTTTTATTTTTAATTTTCTTAAAAACGTATAAAAAGGTAAAACAAAAGCTTTAAAAATATTTACCAACTAAAAAGTGGTGAAAAAACTTCAAATATGATCAAAAATTAGATGATCACAGCATGCCCATCTTTGTTTGGAAATATGAAATGTTTTCAGGCAAAGAAAGATGAGCGACATGACTAATTTTTGTCCATACCATGATTCAAAAGTGAAGAGAGAAAAGAGTGCAACCGAGTCCTGGTTTTGGACGGCCTACATATCCCGGGTTATAAGAGAATCAGGTCGCGTGTAGTTAAAGGAAAATGATGGAATTCTAAGTTGAAGAGTCGAATGAGATTCCGTCGAGGCTCCGGTCTGTGGTCATGTTATTACATCTAAATCAAAAGAAACTAAACAAGCCTATCAGCTATGAGTTACAAGATTTCTATTTATAAATCTTCTAAAACTTGATCTTGAATCTTGACTGGTTCTTCATGCAGACTCTGATCCGAACCTTGATGCTTGCTAGATGCAGGTATCAGTTCATTCTTCTATGGCCTCTTCTGATAAAGACGGGAAATACAATGCTCGTGATTTCAGTCATGTCTTAAGCAGTTCACATCTTTTCATCCGCTTCTACACTCTGGATTAACTTCTTTTTCTTTTCTTTTCTTTATTATGGATTGAGAATTCTTCTATTTTTCATCTTAAACTTGTGCCTCGAGGTAAAACCTGCTCAGACACCAAAACAAACAAACGAACGAAATTTTTATGCCCAAGTTTTCACTAGGAAAGTTTCGTGAGTTATTTGTAACAAAACTCTATACTACTTCATTATTGAAAGTAATAAAAGGTCGGGATTGGTGTACCCTGGGAAAACATGATTCTTTGGGAATGGTGTACCCTGATTGTCTAAATGGTATCTCAACTAAGGATTGGTGTACCTTATGTTGGGGAAATGCGATGGGGAATAGTGTACCCTGATACTAGTAAGGAGACTAAGGAGTGGAGACCCTATGTCTAAAAAATAAAATCAACTAAGGAGTGGAGACCCTATGTCGAAAAATACAGCTAGGGATTGGTGTACCCTGATACTGGTGAGGAAAAATAACCAGGGGTTGGTACCCTATATTACGGAAAAAGAATGTAATCAGGGATTGGTACCCTGTATTACTAAAATGAAATGTAACCAGGGGTTGGCGCCCTGTATTATTGAAGAGGAAATGTAACAAGGGGTTGGTACCCTATATTACTCAAAAGGAAAAGGCAACCAGGGGTTGGTACCCTGTATTACTGAAAGGAAATGTAACCAGGGTTTGGTACCTTGTATCACTTATAAAATGCCAGATCCCTTGGGCGAAAAGGTTTTACCTGAGGTAAACTACCAAAACCAGGCCTGGGCGAAAAGTTCTTCTAAACGGAAATAAGAGCTGGATCCCCTAGGCGAAAAGGTTCTACCTGGGTAAAGGTACAAAACAATACCCTGAGCGAAAAGTACTTCTACCCGAAAACATGAGCTGGATCCCCTAGGCGAAAAGGTTCTACCTGGGTTAAGGTACGTAAAACATCCTGAGCGAAGAGTACTTCTACCCGGAACTATGAGCTGGATCCCCCTAGGCGAAAAGGTTCTACCTGGGTTAAGGTACGTAAAACATCCTGAGCGAAGAGTACTTCTACCCGGAACTATGAGCTGGATCCCCCTAGGCGAAAAGGTTCTACCTGGGTTAAGGTACGTAAAACATCCTGAGCGAAGAGTACTTCTACCCGGAACTATGAGCTGGATCCCCCTAGGCGAAAAGGTTCTACCTGGGTTAAGGTACGTAAAACATCCTGAGCGAAGAGTACTTCTACCCGGAACTATGAGCTGGATCCCCCTAGGCGAAAAGGTTCTACCTGGGTTAAGGTACGTAAAACATCCTGAGCGAAGAGTACTTCTACCCGGAACTATGAGCTGGATCCCCCTAGGCGAAAAGGTTCTACCTGGGTTAAGGTACGTAAAACATCCTGAGCGAAGAGTACTTCTACCCGGAACTATGAGCTGGATCCCCCTAGGCGAAAAGGTTCTACCTGGGTTAAGGTACGTAAAACATCCTGAGCGAAGAGTACTTCTACCCGGAACTATGAGCTGGATCCCCCTAGGCGAAAATGTTTTACCTGAGGTAAACTACCAAAAGCAAGCCTGGGCGAAAAGTACTTCTACCCGAAAATAAGAGTTGGATCCTCCTAGGAGAAAAGGTTCTACCTGGGTTAATCTACGTAAAACATCATAAGCGAAAAGTACTTCTACCCGGAAATATGGGATGGATCCCCCTAGGCGAAAAGGTTCTACGTGGGTTAAGCTACATAAAACATCCTAAGCGAAGAGTACTTCTACTCGAAACTATAAGCTGGATTCCCCTAGGTGAAAAAGTTCTACCTGGGTTAAGCTAGGTAAAACATCCTGAGCGAAAAGTACTTCTACCCGAAACTATGAGCTGGATCCTCCTAGGCGAAAAGGTTCTACCTGGGTTAAGCTACGTAAAACAGCCTGAGCGAAGAGTACTTCTACCCGGAAGTATGAGCTGGATCCCCCTAGGCAAAAAGGTTCTACCTAGGTTAAGCTACGTAAAACAACCTGAGCGAAGAGTACTTCTACCCGGAACAATGAGCTGGATCCCCCTAGGCGAAAAGGTTCTACCTGGGTTAAGCTACGTAAAACATTCTGAGCGAAGTGTACTTCTACCTAGAACTATGAGCTGGATCCCCCTAGGAGAAAGGGTTCTACCTGAGTTAAGCTACGTAAAACATCCTGAGTGAAGAGTACTTCTACCCGAAACTATGAGCTAGATCACCCTAGGCGAAAAGGTTCTACCTGGGTTAAGCTACGTAAACATCCTGAGCGAAGAGTACTTCTACCCGGAACTATGAGCTGGACCCCCCTAGGCGAAAAGGTTCTACCTAGGTTAAACTATGTAAAACATCCTGAGCGAAGAGTACTTCTAACAGGAACTATGAGCTGGATCCCCTAGGCGAAATGGTTCTACTTGGGTTAAGCTACGTAAACTATCCTGAGCGAAGAGTACTCCTACCCGGAACTATGAGCTGGATCCCCCTAGGCGAAAAGGTTTTACCTGAGGTAAACTACCAAAATCAAGCCTGGGCAAAAAGTACTTTTACCCAGAAATAAGAGTTGGATCCCCCTAGGCAAAAAGGTTCTACCTGGGTTAAGCTACGTAAAACATCCTGAGCGAAAAGTACTTCTACCCGAAAATATGAGCTGGATCCCCCTATGCGAAAAGGTTCTACCTGGATTAAGCTACATAAAACATCCTGAGCGAAGAATACTTCTACCCGGAACTATAAGCTGAATCCCCCTAGGCGAAAAGGTTCTACATGGGTTAAGCTACGCAAAACAGCCTGGGCGAAGAGTACTTCTACCCAGTACTATGAGTCGGATCCCCCTAGGCGAAAAGGTTCTGCCTGGGTTAAGCTACGTAAAACAACCTGGGCGAAGAGTACTTCTTCCCGGAATTATGAGCTAGATCCCCCTAGGCGAAAAGGTTCTACCTGGGTTAAGCTACGTAAAACATCATGAGCGAAGAGTACTTATACCCAGAACTATGAGCTGGATCACCCTACGTGAAACGTTTCTACCTGGGTTAAGCTACATAAAACATTATGAACGAAGAGTACTTCTACTCGGAACTATGAGATGGATCCCCCTAGGCGACAAGGTTCTACCTGGGTTAAGCTACGTAAAACATCCTGAGCGAAGTGTACTTCTACTCGGAACTATGAGTTGGATCCCCCTAGGCGACAAGGTTCTACCTGGGTTAATCTACGAAAATAATCTGTAATAGTGATGCATGCTGAAAATAAAAGAAAATAGAGATTTTGTGAAACTTACCTTTGGTGACATTCATCCTTTAAGAATGGCCATTCTGCACTACTTTGTTCCTGCTTCAAAACAAAGAAAAATTGTGAGTTTTAAAAGTGATGGTCGGTTTATGGCCTTGATGTCTTTGGTAGCTTGGCTTTGTGCCCATTCGCTTCAGGAATACCGACTGTATTAGTAGTTGGCTACACTGCTGGTAGACGTTATTGTTGCTTTCAAGAGACTTTTGCTCTCTGTACCAACCCTGATTGTGTTTGTGGCTCAATCATCCTTATCTCAACTGGAGATCTTTGCTTAGGTGACCTTTTCTGATATCTTGAATAGCTTCTTGTTTTTCGAGCAATTTGTTTGTCAGAGAGAATCGCAACTGGGTATGCGCCTTTTGCATGATGTGCAAAGTTCATATTCTCTGTTCAGTACTGCAGGGAACGCGTAATCAATCTTGGGGTCTTTTCTTTGCTTGTTTTTGACAAGTAGGGAGACAGAAATATCTTTCGGGAGAACCTTTGTACTGCACGATTCCTCAAGACATGTCGACTGTAACAACTGTGTGTGCATGTTACTTCTCCGATAATGTTATCTTGAATGTTCTGGCATAAATTTGCTTTGTGCAACTGAAAAGCTAGTAGCAGATTTTGAAATCATTTCTTACTTGTTTTGATAAGGACTAACTCAAAGCAAAGGATATCATCATGCGAAAAAACAATATTTGCAAGAGATGCCTCCATCAGGAAGGAAAGAAGGAAGAGTGTTATATATATATATATATA
>AWOL01S0014506.1:25258-43734 GCA_000715115.1 Nicotiana otophora
CCCCCCTTTTGTCTTTTCTATTAGAATGGAAAAATAGTTGCACCTCCCTATTCAAGATCGCTTTGTAATAAAATTCCTAGATTTTGTACTATCTTTGCTTACTTGATCACATAGACTAATCCATATAATTTAAGTTCGATCGGGACCCACAGTTGTGGAGCTCGAAGAGTGCCTAACACCTTCTCTTTGAGGTAACTTGAGCCCTTACCCGATATTTGGTGGCGTTGACAAGTTAAAACAGAGTTATTTGCAAATAGGTGCCCTAACGCACCTTAAAATTCGTTAGGTGGCGACTCTCCTCTTTTAATACCTCCTTTAAAAGAGTTGTCACATGTCGAAGACCGATTTCGCGAGACAAAAGGGGTGCGACAGCATGGCGACTCTGCTAGGGACTTACACTTAGGCCTTACCATAGCAAATTTGGCTTATATGGATTAGTATTATTTGATATAAACGCACTTCCCTTTTCCATTTTTATTTGCTACTACATGCACATCCCTCTCCTATTTTCCATTTAATTTTTAAAATTCGTTGTAATATGCACATCCCTTCCCTGTTCCACCTTCCTTTGCTTAAATTGGTTATAACATGCATATCCCTTTCCTATTCACCTTTATTTGCTCTAAACTGCTCTTCATTTGTTTAAAGATTGCTACATCATGTCTCTCCCGTCCCTACTCCCTTGTTTGATTTATTACATTCTTGCATATATTCCACGGACTAACTTCTTCCTTTGTCTTTCTTTTATATTTTTCATGTTTTACCTTAATACTGTATTTACCGCGTTTTACATATTTATCATGCAAATACTTGTCAATGTGTTATTAACTCTGCATAAAGCATGCTCAACATCATACTCCATTCATGCCAATTATCAACGTAACGGCACTTGATGAGTGTATGCGCTCTTCCAAAATTACCCTTTTAAATCGGAAAGGCTTATTTGCGGTAGACTAGTCGATCAGCGATGCAGTCGACGGTCCCGTGCCTTTTCCTCTAAAGTTGTCCACTTGGGAGTACCATTCTAGGCCATTCTAGAAACCTCACTCCAACATTAAATATACATACATCATGTTAAACCTAGTACGGGTTAGAACGTTGCTAATGTGATAGCCCGCTAAGATAAGCCTTGTTCAAAGTCCGACGGGATTTCCACAATCCCAATGGACACTGTCACGTTATGTGCATTACTTGGAGAAAATAGGCCAATATGTTGATCATTAGTATGTAAATAGTCGAATCTGGAGGGGGAAAGGGCTAACTCTATTTGTTTGCAGAAAATGAGCACGAAGTCCCCAGGTTCGGCATGGTCTAAAACATCCCACCTTTGCTGATTGATTGGTGGAAGAACCTTTCACCTAGTGACAAGAATCACGTAAAAAGGGTCCTTGGTAATTTACTTTCCTTATTGGATATTCGGCCAAATAGGGCATTGATTGAGGCCGCCACTATGTTTCGAGATGAGAAAAGAGTTGTCTTCCGCTTCGGTAATATAGAAATGACTCCTCTCTTAGAGGAAATGGGAAGTTTCACTAAGCTGTCGTGGGATAGCCCAAGGTTATTAGTGCCAGAGAATCGCACCCCTCGCGGTTTTCTAAAAATGCTGGGTTTCAAGAAAAATGATGAGTTGTTTGTTTAAAGAATTCATGCATCCCATTTGAATTCCTTTACGAACGTTATAGGCATAGCAAGTCATATCGCCTTCATCATGATGAACTTGCCATCACTTCCTTAGGTTGGACGCACTGCCGAGTTTTTGTGTTCATTGTCTGTTTCTTGGGATCGCTGATATTTCTGATGAAAGGGGGAAAGATCCACACTCGCTTAGCCATGTTCGTTAGGACTCTAATGGAAGGAATCGAGGGACAAACTTACACTATAATCCCCATGATCTTGGACGAAATATATCGCGCTTTAGATCGATGCAAGCAGGGGTATGGACACTTCGAGGGATGTAATTTGTTACTGCAGGTTTGGTTATTAGAATATTACCAGAGAGGTGAATATCGCCAAGAGCTTCTGCGACGATCATTGAATGACTACATAGCTTACAATCATCCAAAGAGAATGACATTTATCCCAGATAGGTTTGCACAACCTGGAAGTGTTGTGAGCTGGGTGCATTTTTTCAGCAATCTGACTGACGAAAAGGTACATTGGATGTTTGAATGGTTCCCTAGCAGTGAGTTCATCATCAGACCAAGAGAAACTACTCATCTAGTGTTGATCGGGTTAAGAGGGATCTATCTTTATGCTCCTATAAGGGTAATGAGGCAAGCGGGAAGAAAACAGGTTATACCTCGAGTTTCCAACATGATCCAATACAAAGCAGATTTTAAAGGGAACATCATTCCGTTCAAGTTCGAGGCACAGCATAGGTAGAATCAAAAGGTCATTGTGGAGAAAGATACCATCGAGCCAGAAAGGTATCATGTCGGCCATGTGTACTTCTACCCATCATGGTTGGTAGATGATATGGTGGGGGATGTCAAGCTAGGAATTAATATGAAAAAAAGGGTTATAGATGACGCTGCTGAAGCATAAGTCAAGTATAGGATGCTGCGCAAGAGGGTTTTCGAGTCTGAAGCTAGGCATTTGGAACAACACAAAGTGGATATGGAAGCAATCAACGAATGGAGGGAAACCACCACTAAATTAACAGAAATATTAGAATATTTGGAGCAAGGGTTGATGGAGCTTGAGGGAAAGATGAGAAAGAGGCTTTCATATTGTCAGTTTACGGATGGCAATGAAGGGGGGCATATAGCAAAGGCTTACCTGTTGTTGGATATGCGTGACTTAGGAAATCTGATTGATGGAGTCGAGATAGCCAAGCACGGGGAAGGTCCTTCTGGGACCAAGTATATTAGGAAATGATGTTCTTTACTGCTTTTTAGCTTAGTTTTAGATTTCGAATGTAATAAGGCAAATGCCATTAGTAACTTTCTTATTATAGTCGTTTTAGTAAGGATTTGATTCATTTTCGCATTAATGAAATGACACAATTATTGGCATCAATTTTCTCCAAGTCCATTTGTCGCTTACGCCTACCTCAGGCACAACGAGGTCCCCCAAATTAGGATGCTATTCTGTTACATGATTTTGTATAGCATGTTCAATATTGCAAGTATTCTTTCAATATCCCTTACTGACTTGGTTACCTTTTGTTTTTCTTTCTTTTGATTATTCCCATTCCCCAAGGATGGTTCGTGCATACTGGCATCATCCGCATATCATACTAGATCCAGAGGTCCTTCACCTCCTCCACCACCAAGTGATCCTAAAGTAAAAAGCAAAGGGAAAGGCAAAATGGACGATTTAAGCGATATCAGAAAGGACAATGCAGAGAACGTTGAACCTTCAGACGGTCGGAGTACTCCAGCACAGAATGAATTCGTCCTACTTCTGGAACAGAAAATATTGGAGCTACAAGGGGAACTTGATCAATTTCGGAACTTGGCAAACCTTTCCCTCACCCTACACGTACCCGATACCAACTAACAAAACACAAACGCCCAAAACCCGACACCTCCACAAAACATGCATAATCAAAACCCACCACTGAGTCCTCCCGCACCACATCAATACGCTACACCTCCTCAGAACCAAAACCCTCCATCGGTACCTACTCCTCAACAACACCATCACCTTCTAACTCAATACCCACAAACAACCACATACCACACCCCTCAGAATGCACCACAGCCTACTCCTGACCTACAAAACTCAACCAATGACCACCATTACGCCCAGATTCTCGGAGTCCAACAAAGCAATCTCATATATGTGGAAACGTTACCCCATACCCCACAACAGACCCTATATATACCCGAATCCGCCTAGAAGGACATGCTCATCAAGAATATGGCGGAATAACTCAAGAAGCTTACTGGCAGAGTTCAAAGTGTCGAAGGTGGCAAAGGCATTGAGGCTTTGAATTATGAGAATTTGTGTATTTAGCTAGATGTAGAACTGGAAGAGGGTTACAAACCTCCTAAGTTTGAAATGTTCGACGGAACTGGTGATTCGAAAGTATATTTGAGAACGTATTGTGACAAACTTGTAAGGGTTGGCAAGGATGAACGAATCCGTATGAAGTTGTTCATGAGGATCCTCACCGGAGACGCCTTGTCTTGGTACATCAGTCAGAACCCAAAGAAGTGGGTTAATTGGGTGAGTATGGCATCGGATTTCATGGATCGATTCAGGTTCAACACAGAAAACGCACCAGACGTTTTCTACATTCAAAATCTCAAGAAGAAACCAATGAAAACCTTCCACGAGTATGCTACTCGGTGGAGGTCTGAAGCCGCAAAAGTAAGGCCGACATTTGAAGAAGAACAGATGAATAAGTTTTTCGTTAGATCTCAAGACCCGCAATATTATGAAAGGTTGATGGTTATTGAAAACCATAAGTTCTCTGACATCATCAAGTTGGGAGAGAGAATAGAAGAAGAGATCAAAAGTGGAATGGTGACGAATTTCGAAGCACTCCAGTCTACAAATAAGGCTCTACAGTCGGGAGGTATCTCTAAGAAGAAAGAAGTGGGTGCAGTAATGGTAGCCCAAAGTCCGAAGTCTGCTCTCACATACAAAACACCTCCACCCACATATCAGCCTTCACCTCCCAGATACCAACAACCTGTCGCCACTTACCATACCTATAACACCCAACCAGCATACTACCACTCACCACCAGCCTGCCAAAATTACCAAAATCCAAGACCAAATTTCGACCGCAGGCCACCTAGACAATACACTCCAATGTTTGAACCCATAGACCAACGATACGAGAGGCTAAAGGTTGTCGGTTATGTCACTCCCATTCCCATTGTTGCTATGGAAAACTCTTCCCAGTGGATTAACCCAAATAAGACATGTGCCTATCACTCAGGCATTAAGGGTCATACTATTGATGAGTGTCGTACTTTGAAGGATAAGATTCAGACATTAATTAACACCAAAGTCATACAAGCAAAGGAGGATGTACCTAATGTCCGTAACAATCCTCTCCCGGATCACAGGGGTGAAGGGGTAAACGTGATTGAGATCGATGAAAAATGAGACTCGGAAGGGTCAATTGGACTCATTCGAGAAGGGGATAATCCTAAAACATCTCCAGTCACTCTCACACCTATCGTGGTACAAACTCAGGCACCAATTGAAGTTGAGGTAGCCGCACCAACTCCGTTTGAGGTTAAAGTAACAACACTTTTCACCGTGATGGTAGCACCTACATCGTCTTATAAGTCTAATGATATACTATGGGATTATGTTGCGGAAGAAAGAAGGAAAGGAAAAGCAAAAATGGAAGAAACTGGTGCAGCGCAAGGCGTGACCAGAACCGGTAGGGTCTATACACCTAAGCATTTGGGAGGAACAAGCGAAGAAGCTGCATCTAAGCCGCCTGTCATTGAGACTGGCCCGGATGACCTTTGGAGAAAGGTTCAAGCAAGAGAATATTCTGTGGTTGATCATCTGAATAAAACTCCTGCTCAAATATCCATTTTATCACTGCTGCAAAACTCCGAGGCACATAGGAATGCCCTGATGAAGGTGTTGAATGAAGTCTATGTACCCAATAACATCACTAGTGGAAAAATGGCAAACATGGTAGGGGAAGTGTTGGAAAGCCACAAGATCACTTTTCATGAAGATGAGCTGCCACCAGAAGGACTAAGTCACAATAGGGCACTGCATATCATAGTGCAGTTTGAGGATAAATTCATTGCCAAAGTCCTGATAGATGGGGGTTCGAGTCTCAACATATGTCCACTAACTACTCTAAAAAGATTGGGTAAAGGCATGCACGAGATACGAGCAGGAAGTATGAATGTGAAAGCATTTGATGGGTCTCAAAGGGCCACAATTAGGGAGACCAGCCTCAGCCTACATATGGGCCCAACTTGGTTTGATGTTGAGTTTTAAGTGTTGGACATATCTGCTACCTACAACCTATTATTGGTACGACCTTGGATACATGCCGCTGGGGCCGTAGCTTCTACTCTACATCAGGCCGTGAAGTTTGAGTGGAACCATCAGGAAGTGATCATCCATGGAGACGGAAGTAATCCCATTTATACCAATTAGACTGTTCCGGTCGTCGAGAATAGAAGGAAGTTGGGTGGAGAAACATACCATCGCATCGAGCGCGTCAATGCAATTGAGAAAGACAAATAGTGGAGCAGTAAGATAGAAAGCATACTACTACAGGGTATAAACCCAGCAAGGGTCTCAGCAAGAATCTCCAGGGGATCACCAAACCGATACAGCTAAAGCGTCATGGCACAACTTTTGGGCTCGGATATGAATACACCTGGCAAGAGTGTCAGAATTGGTCGCCACCATGGTGTGGTCCTTATTACCCTCTAGAACAACCAGTGCCTTATTTGCACCAGTCATTTCATCAAGCTGACATAATGTGGGGATCCGAAGAAGATGAAGTTTTAGCTGGCATAAGGAATTTGTTTCTGGATAACGAAGACATGGATTGCAGTGCGATAGTTGAGGAGGAGGAGGAAGACCTTATTATTCAAACCGTGGAGAAGGGAGTTGTTCTCAAGAACTGGACTACTACACCATCAAGGGCCCGACGAGTTCGTGGGTAGCCTGGCAATTAGCATCATTTATTTTTGAAAGCAATTTTATGAGCATCTAAGACATTTTCGGTATTTTGTTTTAAGCATATTTGTTTTGAAATAATTGCTCGAGTCATCGAGCCGTACTTGTTTGACGTTTTCAAGATTTATCTAATGCATTGTTATTTTTAGTATTTATTATTATTCTTTACATTTTTTCTCTACATCATTATTATTACCTATCTCGACGACATGTAATGAGACAACGCAGCGTAAGGATAGTGATTCAGAGGATCTGGAAGAGGTTGTAATACCCGAGGAAATTGTCAGAGAAGTGGAAAATTTTGAAAACAAGCCTAAGTCCAATTTGGATGAGAGTGAAACAGTTAATTTGGGAGACTCCGAAACAGTCAAGCAAACGTGTGTAAGCATTGATCTATCGCCGTCAGAGAAGGAAGAATACATCCAGTTTTTGAAAGAGCGAGGATATTTTTGCATGGTCCTATGATGATATGACCGGTTTGAGCACGTCCATAGTGGCTCATAAACTACCTACCGACCCTATGTGTCCACCGGTAAAGCAGAAACTCAGCAATTTCAAGCCAGATATGAGTTTGAAAATAAAAGAGGAAGTCACCAAGCAAATCAAAGCCAAGGTTCTCATAGTGGTTGAATATCTGACCTGGTTGGCTAACATTGTGTCGATTCTAAAGAAAGATGGGAAGGTCAGAGTATGTGTCGACTATCGGGATTTAAACAGAGCAAGTCCCAAAGATGATTTCCCTTTGTCCAATATACACATACTGATTGATAACTGTGCTAAGCATGAACTTCAATCCTTTGTGGATTGCTTCGCGGGATATAATTAGATATGGATGGATGAAGAGGATGCTAAAAATACAACTTTTATTACACCATGGGGAGTATATTGTTACAAAATGATGTCATTTGTCCTAAAGAAAGTTGGAACCACCTATATGAGGGCCATGACAACCATTTTCCACGACATGATACACAAGGAGATAGAGGTGTACGTGGACGACGTCTTCATCAAATCTAAAAAGGGTACATATCACATAGCAGATTTGAGGAAATGTTTTGATTGACTTCGAAGGTACAACCTGAAACTGAACCCCGCAAAGTGTGCCTTCAGAGTCCCTGCTGGAAAACTGCTAGGGTTCATCGTCAGCCGCCGAGGAATTGAGCTAGACCCATCAAAGGTCAAGGCTATCCACGATTTGCCACCTCTGAAGAACAAGAAAAATTTGATGAGTTTCTTAGGGCGTCTCAATTACATCAGCCTTTTCATAGCACAATCAACTGTGATTTGTGAACCGATTTTCAAAATATTGAAGAAAGATGCTGCAATAAGTTGGACTAAAGAGTGCCAAAAAGCCTTTGACAAGATCAAGGAATATTTATCCAAACCACCTGTTCTGGTCCCGCCGGAACCTAGGAGACCTCTGTTACTCTATTTATCTGTACTAGATGGGGCTTTCGGTTGTGTCTTGGGAAAACACGATGAGACGGGAAGAAAGGAGCAAGCCATATATTATCTGAGTAAAACATTCACACCCTATGAAGCACGATACTCTGTGCTGGAGCGCACCTGCTGCGCTTTGACATGGATAGCTCAAAAGTTGAGGCATTACTTTTGTGCCTACACCACATATCTCATATCAAGGATGGATCCGCTAAAATACATCTTCCAGAAACCCATGCCTATGGGAAAGTTAGAAAAATAGCAGATACTACTGAGTGAGTTCGACATCATCTATGTAACTCAGAAGGCAGTCAAAGGGCAAGCATTGGTGGATCATCTGGCAGAAAATCCTGTAGACGGAGAGTACGAACCACTGAAAACATATTTTCCCGACGAAGAGGTATCATTCGTAGGAGAAGATATCACTGAAGCCTATGATGGTTGGAGAATGTTCTTTGATGGGGCTGCGAATTTCAAAGGAATGGGTATTGGATCAGTCTTAGTGTCAGAAACGGGTCAACACTATCCAGTATCCGCAAAACTCAGTTTTCCATGTACTAACAACATGGAAGAATACTAGGCTTGCATCTTAGGACTCAGGTTAGCCATCGACATGAACGTTCAGGAATTACTGGTACTTGGAGATTCAGACCTTCTGGTACATCAGGTTCTAGGAGAATGGGCCACGAAGAACACTAAGATATTACCATATATGTACTGTGTACAAGAGTTGATGAAGAGATTCACAAAAATAGAGTTCAAACATGTTCCGGGAATCCAGAATGAGTTCGCATATGCATTGGCCACTTTATCTTCCATGATACAACACCCAGACAAGAATTTCATCGATCCTATCCCGGTAGGGATTCATAATCAGCCAGCTTATTGTGCTCATGTTGAAGATGAAATGGATGGCAATCCATGGTTCCACGACATCAAAGAATATTTGGCAAAAGGAAAGTACTCGGAGCACGCAACTCATACTCAGAAACGCACATTCCAAAGATTATCCAACCACTTCTTCCAAAGAGGAGGAATTCTATACAGAAGGACTCCAGATCTGGGATTATTACGGTGTGTCGACACCAAGGAAGCATCTAAATTGCTCGAAGAGATACATGCCGGAACTTGCGGACCGCACATGAATGGCTTTGTCTTAGCTAAGAAGATATTAAGAGCAGGATATTTTTGGATGACTATTGAAACAGACTGCATCAGGTATGTCCAAAAGTGTCATCAATGCTAAGTACATGCTGATATGATACGAGTGCCACCTAATGAACTCAATACAATAAGTGCACCTTGGCCTTTCTCCGCTTGGGGGATGGATGTCATCGGTTCAATCGAACTCGCCTCTTCAAATGGGCACAGATTCATTCTAGTAGCCATAGACTATTTCACAAAATGGGTTGAAGTCGCATCTTACAAGGCTATAACTAAGAAGGTCGTCGTAGATTTCGTTAGGGATTATATTGTTTGTCGGTTTGGGGTGCCGGAACCAATCATCACTGATAACGCCGCTAACCTTAACAGTGATTTGATGATATCTATGTGTGAAACCTTCAAGATCAAGCATAAGAATTCCACAACATAGCAAATGAATGGAGCTGTAGAAGCCGCCAATAAGAACATCAAGAATATATTGAGGAAGATGGTAGATAATTACAAACAGTGGTACGAGAAGCTACCGTTTGCTTTGCTCGGATATCGTACCATGGTTCGCACATCAACTGGGGCAACTCCTTATTTGTTGGTTTACGGTACTGAGGTGATTATCCCTGCCGAAGTAGAGATCCCTTCTCTGAGAATCATACAAGTAGCCGAGCTCAGCGACGTAGAATGGATACAGAGCCGATATGAGCAACTGGCCCTCATTGATGGAAAACGAATGAGTGTAGTATGTCACAGCCAACTCTACCAAAACACAATGGCCAAAGCTTTCAACAAAAGGGTCAGGCCTAGACAATTCACACCGGGGCAGTTGGTGCTAAAGCGGATCTTCCCGAATCAAGATAAAGCCAAAGGAAAATTTTCACCCAATTGGCAAAGGCCCTACATGGTTCATCGAGTACTAACAGGAGGGGCACTTATACTTGCAGAAATGGACAGAGGAATTCGGCCAAAACCTATCAACTCAGACGCAGTCAAGAGATACTATGTATAGGATTGTTTACATTTCTTCATCTGATGTAACTGAACTACGCTTGGCCTGATTCCCGTTTAAGAGGGGATACGTAGGCAGCCCTGTGGGTTCGGTCACATCTTAATAAAATCTTCATTTTTCCATGATCAGAAAACTGGGGCAGAATTTTGAGGAGGACCCTCAAAATTCTAAAGCAAGTTCAGCCGACATCGTCATACACGGAACAGCCAAAGTATTGCATTTAAACTGGGGCAAAATTTTGAGGAGAATCCTCAAAATTCTAAAGCAAGTTCAGCCGACATCGTCATACACGGAACAGCCAAAGTATTGCATTTAAACTGGGGCAAAATTTTGAGGAGAATCCTCAAAATTCTAAAGCAAGTTCAGCCGACATCGTCATACACGGAACAGCCAAAGTATTGCATTTAAACTGGGGCAAAATTTTGAGGAGAATCCTCAAAATTCTAAAGGAAGGAGGTCGCAATGTCTCTAAAATATGTCACAATCACTGGTTCATCTAAATTATTTGAAATCGCATACTACTACATTTCAAATAACTATATTTATCAAATGCATGCATATGTTTCGAAAACTTTATTTGTATGACAGCCAGATGTTACCTAGGGTAACTCAAACAGGACCTCAAGACAAGAGCAAAGGCAAAACAGAAGACAAAAGCGCAAACCAACCTTAGGCACGATAAGACAACAATACCCGCAGATACATCAAATCACTACCTCCATGATGACAAGTTACCAAACGTAAACACTTCCAGCTAAGAAATACTTTACTTTCTCATTGTCACTCATCGTTTTTCTTGCATAAGGCTAAACACTGCCTTTCCCTGCATGAGACTAAGCATTGTCTCCTATTTGCATGAAGCTAAGTGTTGCCTCCCTAATTGCATAAGGCTAAGCATTGCCTTTCCTTGCATGAGACTAAGCAGTGTCTCCTATTTGCATGAGGCTAAGCATTGCCTCTTTAACTGCATAAGGCTAAGCATTGCCTTTTCCGCGTGAGACTAAGCAATGTCTCCTATTTTCATGAGGGTAAGTATTGCCTCCTTAACTGCATAAGGCTAAGCATTGCCTTTTCCGCATGAGACTAAGTATTGTCTCCTATTTGCATGAGGCTAAGCATTGCCTCCTTAACTGCGTAAGGCTAAGCACTGCCTTTCTTTGCATGAGACTAAGCATCATCTCCTATTTGCATGAGACTAAGCACTGCCTCCTTAACTGCATAAGGCTGAGCACTGCCTTTCTTTGCATGCGACTAAGCATTGTCTCCTATTTACATGAGGCTAAGCCTTGCCTCCCTATTTGCATGAGGCTAAGCCCTGCCTCCTTAATTGCATAAGGCTAAGCACTGCCTTTCCTGCATGAAGCTAAGCACTGGTTCCCTTACTTGCATGAGACTAAGCATTATCTCTTCTTCCTGCATGAGGCTAAGCATTGCCTCCCTAATTCCACAAGTCTAAGCACTGCCTTTTCCTCGTGATTAAATGTTATCTCCATTATGCCATCTAAGACCTAGCATTATCCTCTACTCATCCAGGGCTAAGCATTGCCCTAATCTTACCCAAGACTAAGCCTTATCTTGTCTCATCTTCGCATACGGCCAAACATCATATTTTGCATTTCATGGGCTGAAATATCGCCATTTTGTCCAAAGGTGTCATGGTCTGAAGGCATCATCCTCATAGCCGGAAGACACCCTTCCATGGCCCGAGGATCTATTAGAAGTGCACATCATTATTCAAAGGCGTCATGGTTCGGAGGCACCATTCTCATGGCCTGCGAATTCATTATCACATGATTCATGGCCCAGGACATCATGGTCTAAGGACAACCCTCATGGTCCGAAGAAAATCTGCATCATGTTTAAATTCTCGCAATAATCCATATATACTTGCATGCATCGTGTTTTAAGTTTTGCAAGTAATCCAGGAAGTAACTGTTCTCCTAACGGGAGCAATCTTCGCTTCGATTTCCGTTCAATATTCACATCCTACAATTATTTCAAACATAACCGACCACCATCAATTAACCACCTTTTACTCTATGATCGTTCAGCTATTTGCTCAGTGATACATCCATAACGTTTCAAATTTGCATTCATGACTTCGCATAAATTCATCTGATACTATCCTACCCAAAGGAACCCTTTTCGAAACATACGACCATTCGTATACCAACTTTATCGGTTTCGTTCACCGTTGGATCCAGAACTACACATGGCCTGATTTTCGTAACACCAGGGATATGTAGGCAACTCAGGAACCAGGGTTCAGCCCCCATTTTTGCCAAATCACATCATCCCTCATTTAATTCGGCCAAAATTGGTCATCATTTTCTTTACCCGACAACTCTGTCATCATTCCCGAGTAAAGAGGGGCAGCTGTTGATACCCAATTTTGCTCTCATATTTTTTTAACAAATATATATATACTTTGAAAACATCATTTTTACATCATTATTTAGTTTACAAATATACAACCATTTTTCTATAATTTTTAGAGCTTTAAAATTAATTTTTCTGTATTTAAATTGCTTGAATATTTATTAATTACTCCTTCAAATTATTTTATGATGACTTAACTACTTAAAGTTATTATCTTTGCACCTATAATACATGTTTCAAATATTTTACTTTATTTTATGTAATTACGTTAATATTTTTAAGATATTTGCGCAACTTTGCAGTAATAGCCTATATCTGTATAAAAATGCTCTTTATTTATATTAGTTGTGTCAAAATAGCATTTTATATTTTTATAATACAAAATTATTATTTTTTATCATTTTAGTGCATAAATAATATTTTTATTTATTTATCAAGTATTTTGTATAAATTGTTTTGATAAATTTTGGGTATTTAAATATTAGCCCAATTTTAACCAATTTTTGGATCAGAATTAGCCCAATTACCCCAATCCCAAAATCAGACCACCTTTTTAAAAATAACCCGGCCGGTAACCCGTTTAAATGACCCGCCCTACCCCATTCTTTCATTTTGGCCGTTGATCTCAAATGATCAACGGCCCCTAATAAACTAACCCTTTCTCTTAAATCCGACCCCCTAATCCTAGAGACCCATTATTTCTACCCAGCCGCCCTCAAACGCTCCTCCTCCCACCAGAAAACCCTAATCGTCGCCTTCTCTAAATCTTTCCCTAATCCCGTCGATAATGGGATTCTCCCATCATTCACTTACCATACTAGTGTTTCTCAGCTGCTGGGTGTTTCTCCATGGTATTACTTAGTACTTGCCTAAACATGGCAAGTACCATCTCTCTGATTCTGCCCATTCACTCCAACCGTTTGAATCTAGACAATATCTAGTCCATATACATCAAGATCATGGTTATATGGGTCCGATTAGCTAAGATTTGCGGCCAATATTTGATTTCTGTCAACTAGGGTTTACCAATTTTTTCCCTAATCCGATTTTTATTGATTCTGCATGTTAATACTTCCTTATTTATGTTTGATTTTGCATTTTTCCTTGTTTACTTATTCGATTTCTGTCACTATATAAACCCCTCCCCATTCCCCTTTGAAGGAGGACCGAATCGATATAATCTCACTAAAATTTGAAGTTTTGCTCTGTTAATTCCTTCATTATCTTATTCTATGTTTTGTATTGGCCGGCTGAAAGCCAAGGCCACTGAGAGTCTACAGTTCGAACTTTTTCTTGGTATGAGCATTGCCCGAGGTTCTTTCGAAGCTCTTGGGAACTTTGACGCACCAAGGTTTCTGGGTTCTTGTGGATCTTTTGTTCTTTATTGTTGTCCGTTAACGGGTAATCCACTTGACTTTTGCAATTTCATCCGTATGTGTCTTTGATTTATATGTGTTCTCACCTCTGAAATCTATGGCTTAATATGTTTTCTGGATTACTTTTGTGCATGATTCTGTTAATTCTACTTTGTTCTAAGTCTGTTTAGCATTTAATTTCCTCCTAATGCTGCTAGTTCTGAGATTGCCTAAGTCTAACTTGGATAATCTTACCCTCTTAAGTTCGATTATCCAGTATATTGGTGCCTTAATGTTCCCTAAAACATGCTTATTTGCTATGTCCTTAATATCTATAATGAATTCTTCACACTTGTGCTAGAACTTCTTGTGTTAATTATGACATGTTCCCCTGCTATTGTGTCACTCAGCATGATCCTCATACCCCATTAGTGATTGAATGAGATCTTAACAATTACCTCTACTTGTTTTCCCTGCCCTGTTTGAACCGTTTTGTTTTATGGCATAACTTAGATCTTCTTTAGTTAATTAGTCTATTGTCCCTACATGTGCTATTTGGTATGAACTTTCTATCTCACACTGCTCTGAATCTCTGCAATATTTGTCTTGCATGTGCAATGTGTTTCAATTTGTATTAACACCATTCTCCTATGATCTTGCTTATGAGCTAATATGTTCCCCAGCATGTCTATGGTTCATATGATATCCTGTTCTTTCAGTGATTATTTGGCTTGTCATAATGTGCATCCCCCATCATGTCTAAATACTAATTATCATGACACTAGGATGTATGTCTAGCATAATCTCTTAGGTTTTAACTTGTTTGTATTGTGCATCTGTGACGGCAAACTTGTTTTTCCCCTGACCCTTCCCACATGTGGTTTTGTCATAATATGTGCTCCCTGTCATGTCTCAATGCAGTCATGTTTCCTAATGAGAGTTAATATGTATATATTATGATACTAGGATGCATACTTAGCTTAATTTGGACCTTTTAGGTCTCAACTGGTTTAGTATCATGCATTTGTACATGATAATCTCTGTATACCCATGCAAACTTGTTTCTTCCCCAACTCTTTCAAAATGTGGTTGTCTATGTGATACTTTGCTATGTATGGAAATCCTGCTGAACCTACTGGCCTTCTTGATGAGTTGCTCTGTATGCTCAACTTGGCTATGTCTACTTTAGGTTATAAGTGTACCCCCAGTTCTGTCCCTCAGCCATTGTTCATTCTCCTCATTTGCTACTTATGCTATTCTGAACTTCTTATTCTTAGCTGGCTAAAAGCCAAGGCTACCTAGGTTTTATTGTTGACCTCCTAGTGTGAGCACTGCTCGGTGTCCATTTTAGGCCCTTGTAAACTCTAACACACTAGTATTTGGGTCCTTAGTCATTCCCTGAAACTTAAACTACCCTCATTCAACCCATTTCTTCCTATTATCTGTTGTACATCTAAGTCGTTTGGTTTAAATCATGCAATGCTTGGCAATATGGTTATATGAATTGACTTTGGGCTCCTCTATGGATTCTGGGGTTGTGCTAATGAATACGGCTCCTTGTTAGAAGTCTGGGTATGCTGTGTGAGAATTGCTAAAGGCCCAGACAGTGCTGGGTATTTCATTTTGGGCCTGTTGTGAGCATGTTGTCATTATTTGTATAACATTTGTATCTTACTCATTAATGGGCCTGTAATAACTTTGTATAAATGATTGGGGTGTTAGTGAAGTCGGGAATGGGTAGATTTCTAATATTTGCATACCCAATGGGTAGATAATATGCCTATAGGACTCAATGATTTACTTGTTATATATATGATATTCCATCACTATGTGCACTATAGAAATTATGCCATTAGGGGAAACACACACACACACACGTTCTGCTAGCAAATATGAATTCAAAGTGCTGCAATTATGCTTACTGCTACGTGCTACTAGAAAACCTGCCTATAGGAATAAATGTCATTGATTTCAATTCATTTCAGCATATTCATTAGAAATCATTCCTATAGGATTTTGATCACCTCATTTGCTATTATCTCTCACTGTTCACTAGAAATCATGCCTATAGGAGTTTAATCATCTCATTCATTACTGCATCGCACTGTTCACCTAGAAAACATGTCTATAGGGTTGAGTGTGATGATAAAATCAGCTCCAAGTGCTAAACATTAGAGATCCTGTCTATAGGACAACACTGTTTCGTCTTATTTAGAGTCAATTCTACACCTCTCAATATGGTTTATTATGCACTAATGGGATCTCCCCAATGGTCCTTTCATTATTCCTTACTGCATGAGTCACCTAGACACAGCAAGCTTAATAACCGGAAATCTACAATTTCATTAATCAGCATGCAAATAATCCTGTCTATGAGTAGCGCCTAGCCTTTGAAACCTCTTGTATGTTTTAGTGCATAGTCACATAGAAATCATGTCTATAGGGATTTAAGTTTCTTAATTCTAAATTGCTTAACATGAAGTTTGTTTTGCGTGCATTTGTTGCTTGAGTGTGGAGGCAAACTTGAGCCCTTAACTGCCGTATTTGAAGTCCAATATGTGTTTTGTTTGTCGCCTAGTTTTGCATTTTTAAGCAGCCTATATAAGGCCTAGAACTACCTAAATAGAGGTCCAAAGCCTCCTGGACCATAGGTATGGGACGGGCAGTGCACGCATAGGGCACGGCTTGAAATTGAATTAGAGCGCTCCTAGGTAAACAATTTTAACATAGTAATCGGGTAGCAGGAGATTATAGTCTGTGCCCGCTGGATAATATGAGTAACACCCTAACTCAAGGGAGTTACGAAATATTATTTATGTTGCACGGGGTGATTCTTTAGGCTAAAAAACTTAGGACCCCCCTCCCCTCCTTTTTTCTTTTCTATTAGAATGGAAAAATAGCTGCACCTCCCTTTTCAAGATCTCTTTGTAATAAAATTCCTAGATTTTGTACTCTCTTTACTTACTTGATCACATAGACTAATCCATATAATTTAAGTTTGGCGGGGACCCACAGTTGTGGACCTCGAGGGGTGTCTAACACCTTCTCTTTGAGGTAACTTGAGCCCTTACCCGATCTTTGGTGGTTTTGACTAGCTAAAACAGAGTTATTTGCAAATAGGTTCCCTAACGCACCTTAAAATCGTTAGGTGGCGACTCTCCTCTTTTAATACCTCTTTTAAAAGAGTTGTCACATGTCGAATCCCGATTTCGCGAGAAAAAAGGGGCGCGGCAATGACTATTCTAGTTCCACATTTTGAACCGAGCTTAATTCCAAAGTGTTTCAACTGTGTATCCATCCTTAAAAGTGTCTTGTTCTCAATTAACTAGTTTAAGACTAAATCAGTTTTCTAGGATCTGGCCAAAAATTCTGCATGCATGTCATGTCACTAAAACTAGCGTGAAAAGAACTATGCACAAAATGGACACAAAATGACTGACTGTTTTTTTATTAAATAAAGGATAGCAGGGTCCGATAACATTAAAAAACAAAAAAAGGACGACAAAATAAGCTACCATGTCTCCTTAATGGATAAAAGATAAGTGACTTTCTAGTTATTAAATGACCTCTTAGCCACAGACTTGCACATCAGCATTACTTTGACATTCAACCATTTTTTATCGTGGGAGAAAGACGTTTTTTTTTCTAAAACGGAAGTAAATATTTTTGAATTTTTGGATTTGACATCTCAAAGAAAAACTTCTAAAGAAAGAATTAAAGGAAAATATGTTTTTAGATTTTTAAAAATTGGGGGCCGGAACCGATGAGATTTGCCTACGTATCTCACATCCGGTGAGAATCGGACCCGCGTAGTTCGGTCAAAACCGACTATGTTTTTTTCTTTTTTTCTTTTTATGAAAATTAATCTTTAAAAACTATTCGCACTAGACCACATCATTTTTTCTTTTCTTTTTTTCTCTGCTTATTCAATTGATTTATGCTAAAGTTGATCAACATGCAAGCAAATAGCACATAACATGACATAATGGTCTCAACAAGGTACGTGTCCTAAAACAGAACTTGCTAAGTCAAATGCACGTGATACAAATAAAGCGAACCTATTAGGAATATCTGACATGAAATTTATTCTTCTAGGTTTAAATCTTGATGGAGAAGGTATCTAGACTGGCTTACTCGAGCGGACAACTCGAGCCGAGGAGGGTCAGCGTACCGGTAATATTGCTTTACGGCTTAGCTGGTGGTGCTCCCCGCCTAAAATATATGTGACTTAAATCTTTCACCGGGTGACAAGCACCTCGGCTATCTCAAAGAAAGCGGGCTATGTCAAGCAAATGCCCAATTAATTTCATGAAGACTCAGAGGGTTGCGTGAGAAGACAATTTATATGTACAGTTCAACAATATCAAAGCGGTAAAAAGCGGGAAAGTAGCACATTAGGCACCAATAAATCACAGTATATACAAAATTAATAAAGCCAAATAAAAGTCAATATGTACAAGCTCGAGTTCTAGTTGAGGTCCCCAGCAGAATTGCCAGAGCTATCACACCCCTTTTCT